>JAMWET010005527.1:0-2500 GCA_024036415.1 Prochilodus magdalenae
TCCTCCTCCTCTTCCTCCATTTCCTCTTTTTTTTTCTTTTTTTTCCAAAAGCTAAAGAACCACAGATCCATCAGCTAGCGAAACCCAGAGCGAGAAAAGGCCAACAAAGACCATAATACAGAGAGCGACAACTATAATGCCGTTCAAGCGGTCTGTCCAGATGACCTCATGGCTACGACGTAATGCCGTTCAAGCGGTCTGTCCAGATGACCTCATGGCTACGACGTAATGTCGTTCAAGCGGTCTGTCCAGATGTCCTCATGGCTACGACGTAATGTCGTTCAAGCGGTCTGTCCAGATGACCTCATTGCTATGATGTGATGCCGTTCAAGCGGTCTGTCCAGATGACCTCATAGCTACGGTGTAATGTCGTTCAAGCGGTCTGTCCAGATGACCTCATGGCTATGATGTAATGTCGTTCAAGCGGTCTGTCCAGATGACCTCATGGCTATGACGTAATGCCGTTCAAGCGGTCTGTCCAGATGACCTCATAGCTATTATGTAATGTTCAAGCGGTCCATCCAGATGACCTCGTAGCTACGACGTAATGCCGTTCAAGCGGTCTGTCCAGATGACCTCATGGCTACGACGTAATGCCGTTCAAGCGGTCTGTCCAGATGACCTCATGGCTACGACGTAATGTTGCTCAAGCGGTCTGTCCAGATGAACTAATGGCTACGACGTAATGTTGCTCAAGCGGTCTGTCCAGAGGAACTAATGGCTACGACGTAATGTTGCTCAAGCGGTCTGTCCAGATGAACTAATGGCTACGGCGTAATGTCGTTCAAGGGGTCTGTCCACATGACCTAATGGCTACGACGTAATGCCGTTCAAGCGGTCTGTCCAGATGACCTTATGGCTACGACGTAATGTCGCTCAAGCGGTCTGTCCAGATGACCTCGTAGCTATGATGTAATGTCACTCCAGCGGTCTGTCCAGATGACCTCATGGCTATGATGTAATGTCTGTCCAGATGACCTCATAGCTGCACTCTAGTGGTCCAGGCAGCCTCGACGCTGTGATGTAGCCCCACCCAAGCGGCCATGTCGCCTCATGTCACCCAACATGAAAAGATGAAACTAGATTGTCCTCCGTGCTTTCCGTTTACATGTCCTGCGCCACATGAATGCGTCCCGTTGGGTGAACAAGCTGCTCTTCGGCTAAAGCTACTGCCTGATTTGCACTTGAAAGCGGCATTAGCTGCAGAAATGACAGAACCTCCAGCTTTACGTCAGCAACAAAGGACCTTGTTCCAGACGCGTTGATGAAATTCTGGAAAATTGCCCGTAGCCTTTCTCTAAACTATAGTTATCTGCCCACGGTGAGGGTGGTTTTTTTCCTCTCTTTTTTCTTGGCTAGGCAAAAAAAGGAGATGTAAGAATCAAGCCTCTTCATTTTTTCCTCAACCACTCGGAACCAAACTGAACACATAAACACGGACTGGGTGCTAACGAAATGCAGCGGCGAAGACAGCATCCTCTCTCGTCTTCTGCAGGCCTACATCCCCATTAGCTCTGTGTGTGCGAGTGCGGTTACTCACTCCAGCAATACGGCTCTATCTCTTAATGAATGAACGGCTCGTGTCAGCAGAGATGTAAGCGTGTTAAAAAGGCAGCGCTGGTAAAATTGGCGAGTCGAATCGCATCGCTGAAGCTAAAAGCGAAGGCATTGGCTCGAGGGAGGGAGGTGGGGGTCTGGGTCTCTTTTTGATCTGCAGAAAAAACAAGCGGGAACTGAGATTGTTTGGCCAGTTTTATCTTGTCCAAAGGTATAGTTAGTTTAGCGTTAGCGTGTCCGCATTACGGGACGTGTTTTGAAGGTCTTCTGGGTCTACTTGACCTTCACAGGCATGGGGGCTCAGCACAGGCTCTACAGAAACAAGCCAGAAGGCACTAGTCTGGCACGGTTGGGTTTTAAATTCAGCAGGACTAGGTCTGGCCTGGTTGGTTTAAAATTCAGTAAGGACTAGCTCTGGCCTGGGTGGGTTTAAAAATTAGCAGGACTAGTCTGGCCTGGTTGGGTTTTTTTAAATTTAGCCATGGACTAGTCTAGGCTCGGTATGGGTTTTTAAATTTATGCAGGGATAGTTTGGCCTGGTTTGGGTTTTAAATTTAGCAGGAACAGTCTGGCCTTGGGTGGGTTTTAAATTTTAGCAGGACAATTTGAAGCATGGTGGGTTTTTAAATGTAGCAGGACTAGTCGTCTTGGCATGTTGGGTTTTAAATTCAAGAAGACTAGTCTGACTGGTTGGGTTTTAATTTAGCCGGACAATTTGAGCCTGGTTGGGTTTTAAATTTAGCATGACTAGTCTGGCCTGGTTGGGTTTTAAATTTAGCAGGACTAGTTTGGCCTGGTTGGGTTTTAAATTTAGCAGGACTAGTCTGGCCTGGTTGGGTTTTAAATTTAGCAGGACAATTTGAGCCTGGTTGGGTTTTAAATGTAGCAGGACTAGTCTGGCCTGGTTGGGTTTTAAATTCAGCAGGACTAGTCTGGCCTGGTT
>JAMWET010005527.1:7500-12500 GCA_024036415.1 Prochilodus magdalenae
ACACTGGTGCCGCTCACCGCCGCTGGAGGCGCTCCTGGTGAGTAGAGATTTGATGGATTGAACCCTGAATGTGCTGGGTTTCTAGACTGGTAAGAAGTGAAGAGGGACGAGGAGGAGGGGCTGTAGATACCTGGGTGATACGTCGCCCCCTATTGGAGGATGAATTTGACAGGTTGTGCCGTCTTGCTGGTTGCTCCTGTAAGGCTGCTAATGCTGGGGAGGATCTATGAGTGATGCTGAGGGTTGTTAAGATCCGGGTCAGTGATTTTGTGTGTCAACGTCTTATGCGCTGTTCGTACCGTGTTCTGTCAGTGTAGACAATGCGGGTGAGGTTTAAACAGGCTAGCATATGTGCTATTAGCTTTTCCTGCTACGTATGCAGTGAACTGCGTTTAGTCTGTTCATCTGCCTATCACGTAGTATTGATTTCTGTGGATGCTGGCGCCTCATTGGGGGGAGTTCGTTATGAGAGTGGAGCAGAATGATAGCACAGGTAGGTATACTTTGTGAGACATGGGGAAGTCAGACACGGGCGCGGGGAGGGGGGGGGGGCGGTGGGGGGGTGGCGGCCTTGTCAGAGTCAGGAGGGATCTTCACTACTGTGTATCTTCTCCTTCATTTCGCTCTCTTCATTTCTCTTCTGTGTGCCCCTTTCTCTCTTCTCTCTACTCTTCTCTCTCTGCAACTCTCTCACTTTCCCTCTCTCTCTCTCTCTCTATCTCTCTCTCTCTCTCTCAGGCTTCGCAGGAACATTACAGTGATAAACTGGACAGGGTTAAGGACCTCAGCCCTCTGAGCTCTCTCTGTGTTGTGCGTGTGTTCTGTGTGTGTGCGGGCTTTGTGCCTTGTGCTTTGATGTGCACACACACACCACAGGACACACACAACAAAACCACACACACAGAATCCACTTTGTAAACAGGTTAAACAAACACAGCAATTGGACCAAAAGCACGGCGGGAAATTGAGGATGCATTTCTGGGAAACCAGCTTTCAAATTCATCTGCCTGAACAAAATACTCTCTCAGTCTATCTCTGGAGACAGTGCCAATCTCCTCTCTCTCCTATCTCCCCTCTCCTCTCTCTCGATCACTCACATATGTTCAGGAGAAGAGAAGGCTGAGAGGTAGTTTGTGTAAAGTAGGGAAGTGATCTGAAGTGGATCACAAGCACTCAATATTAAACATGACTGACAGTACTATTATACGCTCGTACATTACAGCCGTACTACACTTCAGTACTTAGTTATACAACATCATACAGTTACTACACCATCATTACAGTACTGTAATACAGCACTACACCACATTACCAGTACTCATAATACAGTACTACACCAACTTCACAGCACTACAATACAGTTAACTGCCCCACCACATTGCAGTTACTATCATACAGTAATACCACCACATTGCACAGTATTATACAGACAGTACTACACCACATTACAGTACTATAATACAGTTACTAACACCACATTACAGTCATTAATAATACAGTACTACACCACATCTACGTTACTATTAACGACAGCACTACACCACATTACAGTACTGTAATACAGTACTACACCACATTTACAGTATTAGAATACAGTACTACACCACAATACAGTTACTGTTAATACAAGTTACTACACCACCATTACAGTACTATTAATAAAGTTACTACACCACATTACAGTACTATAATACAGTACTTACCACCACCATTACAGTAATTAATACATTACTACACCACATTACAGTATTATAATACAGTACTACACCACATTACGCTACTATAATACAGCACTACACACATTACAGTACTGTAATTACATTACTCACACCACTATTACCGTATTAGTAATACAGTTACGACACCACTATTAACAGTGACTTGTAATACAGCACTACACCAAATTACAGTCTAGAAATACAGTACTACACCACTTCACAGCACTATAATTACAAGCACTACACCCAACATTACAGACTATAATAACAGTTACTACACCCCACTTCCACAGCACTATAAGACAGTACGCACACCACATTGCAGTACTTATAATACAAGTACTTACACCAAATTGCAGTATTATAATACTAGTTACTAAACCAACAATTACGAGTACTATAATACAGTACCTCAAACACATTTACAGTACTGAAATACAGTTACTACACCACATCTGCAGTATTATAATACAGTACGGCACCACATTGCAGTACTATAATATAGTACTACACCACATTGCACGTATTATAATACAGTTACTTACACTAACATTACAGTACTATAATACAATACTTACACCACATTACAAGTACTATCAATATACAGTACTGCCACCAACATTACAGTACTATAATACAGTACTACACCACATTGGCAAGTATTATAATACACAGTACTCACCACATTACCAGTACTATAATACATTACTACAACCAGCATTACAGTACTATTATAAATCAGTATAAACCACATGTACAGTATCTTTAACACAGTACTGCCACCACATTTACAGTACTATAAGACAAGTACTACACCACCATACAGTATTATTAATACAGTTACTACACCACATCTACAAGTATATAATACAGTTTTAAAAAAACTGACACCACATTTACAGTACTATAATACCAGTACTACACACATTACAGTACGAATAATACAGTAACACACCAATTACAAGTACTGTAAATACAGTACTACACCACATCACAGTGACTGTTCATTAAGTACTACACCACATGACAGTACGATAATACAAGTGCTACACACACATCACAGTACTATTAACTACAGTACTACACAACATTCACAGTACTATAATACCGTACTCACATTACAGTACTATAATACAGTACTACACCACATTACAGTACTATAATCACAGTACGATCACAACATTACAGTATTAATAATACAAGTACTGCACCACATTACAGTACTATAATACAGTACTACACACCAGTACAGTACGATAATACAGTTACTACACCACATTACAGCTACTGAATTACATACTCACCCACTATTACAGTATTATGTATACGGTACTACACCCACATTACAGTTACTATAATACAGTACCCACACCACATTGCAGTACTAATATATTACAGTACTACCACCACATTACAGTACTAGAATACAGCCTACACCACATTACATACTACTATATATCGACCTACTACTGCTTATTACAGTCCTCAGAATACGTTACTACAGCTTATGACAGTACTACACATACAGTAACTACAGCGTTATTTACAGGATCTATAATAGTCGTACGGCTTATGAACTAGTTACTATAATACAGTATAACAGTCTTATTACAGTACTATAATACAGTACCTACAGTTTATGTACCCCCCCCCCAGTTGCTTATAAATACAGTAATACAGCTTATTCACAGTCCTAAAATACTTTACTACAGCTATTACAGTACTATAGTACCAGTACTACAGCGTATTACAGTACTAGAAACAGTACACACATGGTTAATTACAGTACTATTAATGCAGTACTAACAGTTGATGGACAGATACTATAATACAGTACTACACCACTATTACAGTAATATAATGTCTTACTGGTTATTTACAGTACTTATAATACGGTACTACACCTGCTTATTACAGTACTATAATCCACGGGACTACAGCTTATTACAGTACTATTAATACCCAGTACTGCCAGTGTATTACTAGAACTTTATATAGGGGTATTACCAGTTCTATTAATATTGGGTACTACAGTACATATAATTAGGGTACTACAGCATGTTACAGTTACTATAAAAAGTAAGAATGTAATTATACAAAAAGGAACATTGCTAAACACTGTTATGCTTCCTTTCTCTCTCTATTAACATCTCCTTTTTGCTTTGCTCCAGTATCTTCTCTCCCTCGTTTCAACCCACTCACACTCCTGCCCCACTGTATCATTGTATCCACCACTATATTGGTCGCACTCTTTTCTTTCCCACGTCGCCTGCACTTTTTTTGTTATTCCTCTATCTTCTTCTTCCTTACTTTCTTCCTGTATGTCTTTTCCCTTTGTCTCTTTCTCCTCTGTCTCCCTCTCCTCCTTTCTCTTTCTGCCTTGCTCCATCACTCAGCTTCCCTTTTCTCTCTACTTTTTTCATCTCTCAATCTGCTCTCTCTCGTTTCCTCTCTGTCTGTTCTCCTCCTGTTTTATTACAGTTATATATGTGTACACAGTGAAGTCTCTGTGTCCCTCTCTCTCTTCGTCTCTCTCTCTCAGCCAGTATATGAGGTGTATATACATTTCTTGGTAGAAGTGAGCAAAGAGTTAGATTCTTCTTTTTCTCAGAATTCTTTCTCACTCTCTCTCTCTCTCTCTCTCTCTCTCTAATTGGGTCTAGGATGAGTTTCTTTCGACAGGTCCATTCATCATGGACTAGACCAGAAGGACAAATCCACTGGGAGAAACACGGAGAGAGAGAGGGAGAGAGAGAGCGAGGGAGAGTGGAAGAGGAGGGCGGGGGGGGGTCAGACAGCTGGATGTGAGGGTCTTTTGCCTGTCAGCTTACTTCTCCCCCTCCTTCACTCTCTCTTTTCCTGCTCATCATGAATGTCAGTTATGAGGCGAAAAAAAGAAAGAATAAAGGAGGGCGAAGGAGGAGAAAAATGTAGAAGACGTTTAACACGTCTGACCATCAGGGAGGCAGGAGGGCTACCGCTGCGTGCCCGTGAAGCAGAGAGACGCCTGACAGCGAGCGCCGGCGAGCCGCTGATGAGTGTAATGCTCTATAAAACCACACCAAACATGCTTCACGTCCTCCAGCGTCCCATCAGCCCCCTCTTCACCCCACCACCCGGCTCCGGAGTGTTTATATCACACTTCACTCGTTTCTCCAACAGCCTCTTTAACAAACTCACCTTCAGAGCATGTTAGTGGATCGCAGCAGGCTCCGCCCACTAATGCAACTGTTGCCGGGTTGGACAAGCTTTATAGCCAAAGCCTCCACTCAGACTGGGGTG
>JAMWET010005527.1:17500-65000 GCA_024036415.1 Prochilodus magdalenae
TTAGTCGGACCAATGAAACACTTTTACAGTGTAAGTTGGACCAATGAAAGACTTTTACAGTGTAAGTCGGACCAATGAAACACTTTTACAGTGTAAGTTGGACCAGTGAAACACTTTTACAGTGCAAGTCGGACCAATTAAGCACTTTTACAGTGTAAGTCGGACCAATGAAAGACTTTTACAGTGTAAGTCGGACCAATGAAACACTTTTACAATGTAAGTTGGACCAGTGAAACACTTTTACAGTGTAAGTCGGACCAATTAAGCACTTTTACAGTGTAAGTCGGACCAATGAAACACTTTTACAGTGTAAGTCGGACCAATTAAGCACTTTTACAGTGTAAGTCGGACCAATGAAACACTTTTACAGTGTAAGTCGGACCAATGAAACACTTTTACAGTGTAAGTTGGAGCAATGAAACACTTTTACAGTGTAAGTCGGACCAATGAAAGACTTTTACAGTGTAAGTCGGACCAATGAAACACTTTTATAGTGTAAGTCGGACTAATAAAACACTTTTACAGTGTAAGTCGGACCAATGAAACATCTTTACAGTGTAAGTCGGACTAATAAAACACTTTTACAGTTTAAGTCGGACCAATGAAACACTTTTACAGTGTAAGTTGGGCCAGTTAAACAATTTTACAGTGTAAGTTGGACCAATAAAAGACTTTTACAGGGTAACTTGGACCAGTAAAACACTTTTTGCCGTATACATAACACACTGTAAAAACCTAAACCTAAAAAAATTTATATCATTTTTAATTTGTTACAAACAAATGAATTAGTTTTACCCAATTTTTTTGGGTTGAATAAACCTAATTAATTTGCTTGCAACTTTAAAAAAAAAAAATTGTACATAATTTGAACATCAAAATCCATAAAAGTCACGACTAAAACTAACAGAGCAGAAGTTTTGGTGTTTCTTAAGGTTGAATTCGTGTCAGATTTTGGTTCCATTTTATATAAAGTATTTGCTATCCATCTTTTTCAGTATTGATTTAAGTTTATTTACTTTTTACATAAAGTACCATCATATTTACAGCACACTTACTCTTGAAAACAGAAGATGCAGGACGTGTGAACTTAAAAAATTACTTTTATTCTGATGAACCAATAAAATTATGTCAAATATTTACAAATAATTAGTTCTTAGTTTCACATTACGGGTACGTAAATCAATAATTCCACAAACACTCGTATGCACATACACTTAGTAGCCTATATACCCTGTACTGATTTCAGGGATCAGGAATGCCAGACAATTCAAATTTTCACATAAAATAACCCTGATTTTTTTTTCCATAATTATAATTATCATAACATTAACCATAACAGATTTATAAAACAAATAAGCAGAATATTAAAGTCACAATTATTTCCAGGTTATGGGTGGAGTTTTTGAAATAAACCAAAAAAGTATAAAAAAACAACAAATAAAGGATTAAAAAATGATAAAGATTGAAATCAAGTGGTATGATATCTTTGGCAAATTTTGTACCGCAGTAAATACATTCAAATATTAAGACAACACACGACACGCAGAGAAAAAAACACCAAGATTTGTTCATAACTACTAGAAAATTCAATAAAAAACATACACATTTCTTAAAGACGCAGTTCTTCCATTTATTCATAGTTTCAAGCCATTACTTCCTCCGTGGTTTGATGGTATGTCAGCACTGTTGAGAGTTTTATTTTTTATTTTTTTTGTTTTGTTTTACGGGCATCTCTAGCTTTGGTGGACGCTACAGATATGTTTCTAGTCTGAGTTTTGAGTTTGCTTATTTCCATTTCTAAGTGAGCAGGTCGCCTTGAGTTCTGATTTAGCCTTGCATTAGTCACAGCGTTTTCTTAAAATCTTTTTTTTTTAGTTTTTTATTTTAAAAGTTCAGTAGAAAAAATGTTCATGAGTCCCTCAGGAAAGAACCTATTAGTAAATAATTACAGAAGGAGCTTCAGATTGTACACAGAAGGCCACAATAAGGTCATTAGCAAGTCCTCGGTTCGTTTTTAGTCGGCTTATATTATCGGGAAACCTTAGAAGATGACTTGGACTAGTGATCCGCCTTAAAATCGACTTACTGATTTAAATTCTTACATAGGGAAAACAAAGCCCTCCTAATACGATTGGTTGCACTGTGTTCAAACTAAATGAAGGTGGGTTAACAGTATGTGTTTGACATTGTGCCATATTTAATTTTTGTGGCGTAAAATGAAAATAAATGACTTTTGCAGATCAGCTTTAAAAAGGCATGTCTGGACCTTACAGACTGAGAAATCCGTTCTAAGTTAGTCAACACAAATAGAAGCTACAGGTGCCCATACCTTACAGAACGTAACACAACAAAATCAGTTTAATATGAGAAGCTAACAGCGTTCAAGCACTGATGTTTCGCTCGGAACCAAGTTCTGGAACATTCTTAGACATAATAAGCTCTCGGCTCGTACGTGTGGTTCTGAAATAAAATAGCTAGATCTTTTACTTCAGGGGCATCCGGTCCTGGTCCTAGAGATCCACCACCCTGTCCAAGCCAGATTCCATGCACCTCATCAAGGCATCTGAACAGTAGACCTCCGGGACCAGGATCGAGCCCCCCTGCTTTACACGATGTGGAGATTCTTTAAAGCTAGGCTCTGTACGTTTGGGGGATTTGGAGACCTCTCTGGTGGAAATGTGGAATTGCAAGCAGCGTGTAACTTCGGACCCCTTCCCCATATGGATGAATCTAATGATTAGACATCTAGAGATTGAGCCAGATGTTTGGTCTACGGCCTGAACTGTGAATTAGCATTTACAGGGTGCCTGGGGCCCCATACTAAAAACTATGCTCCTTCTTTCAACATGCTTAGCGCAGTTGCTTTTTCAGAACCAGCAATTGAAAGGTTATCCGGGAACAAACGGGGATCGGGATTCTCTTATGGCAGTGCTCCAGAAAAAGCCTTTTTCCAAAAATCCAATTTGAAACGCCCATTCTCGGAGATAGCATAAATAAGAATGCCTAAGTCTGAAGGCATCGGCAGACATTAGGGAACAAGGTTACCTTGCCATTGACACTGTGGGAATGCTTCCTTATCCTGAAATAATTTTCTCCTGATGGATTTGCGGCAAAGGGAATGTGATCAATGGAATAGTTTTAATATGCCTAATCCTGATGGCACTGGAGAAAGGGGTTAGGAAGATGTGATGAGATTATAGAGGGAAGCCGGAGAGAGAGAGGGAGGAGGCGGAGAGCAGGTGGGGTGGGGTGGAGTGAATGAGAGAAGATGAGAAAAGAGCTTGGACGTTTGGTTTTGATGGCACAGCAGGTTTTAGAGCGTCCCCGTGGGGAGGGGTTGCGTGTTGGTGACCTGGCAGAGGACAAAAGGACTGTGTGTGCACGTACGTACTGTACGAGTTTGAAAGGAGGTGACGTGAAGGGCAGGAACCATACCAGTGAAGCCCACTTTGTGCTACTGCTCAGTGTCACAACTGTCAATCACCGTCCTCTGAGCCAATGGGAGGGGTTTTCGGAACCTTCCGGTCTAACCGCTGGGGTCGAGTCAATGGCAAGGCAATCCCTTTACAGTGGGATGGATGGTAGGGACCATGGACATAGTCTCATCGCTGTGGTGGATATTACTACCAGGCTCCTGGTTCGGTTTGGTCTTGCGAGGCCAGATGTGAACTCATATGCAAATCTGGGGACACATCACTACCACTGGCCTTCAGGACGATTATGCTGGCTCACTGTCAACCCTTTTTCACCAACATGGCGCCAGTGCCAAAATCCCCAAACCGTTCTGCCCAGATACGTAATCACTCGGCTCTCAAACGAGTGGGAAAGGGGCCCGGGTTCAGTAGAGCATTGGAACCAGCACCAGCATGGGCACGAGCACTGACACTTCGTTGGTGGAAAAGAGTGATGTGATGTCTACACCTAGAAGGTAACCATGACGGTGGTCAGCTAATTGGACAGTGTTAAGGATCCCAACCACGAATCGCCAGTACATTGAGCTCTGGATTGTTGGGTCGTTTCAGAAGTTTCACTTTTATCTGGTAAACATTTAGGTCCCCACCCATGTCCCCCACAAAATGTCTCATGATTGTTCCTACTATGAAACCACATCTGGCCTTGCACTGCTAGGTTTTACACCATCTGGAGGTTCTTCCATTGCTCCAAAGAAGCGTTTCCTTTAGGGGTGTAGGGGTTCATAACAGCCCCCATCTTGCACGACTGATACAGGATCTAAATGATTCACCAGTTTACGGTTAACGGTTAAACAACAATGAGCCTCATTCATCATTACGGATCCCCCACATCCCTACCAAGGACTTATAGATGTGTTGGACGAACACCAGAGGAAATTTCTTTCCTTGTTTACATTTATTGACCACAGTTCTCTCAAAGATTCGAATATTCACCAGTGTTTCCCGGTCGTTCAGTGTTTTTAGGAAAAATGAGAAATGAGGCCCATTCGTTGTATTTCATTTTTTCGTATTGGAATCAGACAGTTTACGTTTTTGAGTAGTATGCATATAGGGGGCGCCACAGGCTGTTGATTCTGCTTCTACACAATGTAGCATGCAGCTAAAAACGGGGGTTTCCACGACAACTCACATCCACAAACAATAAGACGACAAATTAGTCTCCGAAAAATGTCCTCTAAGAAGGATAGCGGCTCATACAGTCAGATTTCAGGACTACTGCTCCTTGATTTTAGACTTGCTTGTTAAGCATCATCAGTCGTAGGAATTGGGATCCCTACTGCCCAAATAAAGACAGTCTGTGACCATGAAAGAACAGACGAAGTGAGAATGAATTGGGAAGTGTGGGTTGAAATGTTTACAGTCTAGAGAGTTTTGGCGGTTCTACTTAGCTGGGAAAGTATCTGGTATATTTGATTGTATTTGTGTGTCCAAGTGCAAGTTTTCCATGTTTTCCACAGATTCCATAGACTTGTATGACCCGGTATAGGTGTCCTCTCGCGACTGACCTGGCCTCTGTAGTTTGGTTTGATCTGCGTGTTTGATTAAGTAGCCTGGCTGATTGCATTTTAAGAATTGTCGATTGGCCTCTTCGGTCTGAAACACACCTGTGGCCAGCGGCGCTGCGTTTGACTGTTGATTGGTGGGGTCAAATCGCGACCTTGTGTCGTGCGGACGGGTAGTAACGTTTTTTTTTGTTGGTTGGTTTCTGTGTTTTAGTGACACGTGGTCATTGCGGATGACTCAGTAGAAAAGGTAAAGGCACTGTCCTCGTTTTCAGCTGGTGTACTTCAGGTTCATAATGCCTCCGACTAAAAGGTTTAAAAAGTCAAAGTTCACCAGTAGCACTGCGGTGAACGGCATCAAGGGTTTCTTTAGAGTTGCACATCGCGCAACTTAGAGTCTACAAACAAAGGTAATCTTAACGCTACCGTACACTCCGGAACGTCGAACATAAAACCAAAAACGGTGGAAACTATCAGCTTCTTTTTTTCGATATATAACTGTATATTCATAGATATATTCCATTGTTTTTTTTTTTCTTTCACATTTCACGTCAAGGTTTTGGTGTTTTGTGACTCGCTACTAAATCTACACTGTTTAATCTCCACTCGAAAGCTACGCAATGCACAGTGTACCCAAATCAAAAAGGAGAGGAACGAAAAGAAGAGGAAAGGAACTGGGAACGCACATCACAGACGATAGCTAAATGAAGGACACGTTTGTCTTTCTTTGTCCACTACACTCTAACGTTAGATATGAAGACTTCGGAAAGGAAAAGCTCTGGTGGCGGCTGTATAATACATCTGAGAAGGACACGCGGGGACGATATCAGCACGATGGCGTCACATACAGGTCGAGGGTGAGTTTGGTAAGGCCTTCACCTCGGTGTCATGCATTGTCTTGGCGCAGTTCGAACGTTTTTTTTTCCCCCTCCCTCCAGAATGAAAGGATGAATAGAGAGGGAGAAGGAGAGAGGGTGGAAAATATCTCGGAATGATTTGTCTCTGTGCTTATTGGAGCGTCTTGGATGGAATCTTTGGGGGTGTTAAAGGAGATAGTGACATCACGTTTTCCGAAGGGAGAGAAAGAATGGCGGGGATCTCGTGGGGTTCCACGATGTCCCCTCCTCTTCTACACGGGTTTGGGAGGATGTACAGCTGTATGCAAATTTCCAGAGACACGTTCTGCTGGTTTTCTGAGTGGATAGAAGCTGCATGGAGCAAATTTAAACACCATTTCTGCTTCCAACTCGTATACATGGCCAGCTATGCAAAGCAAAGCCCCCACGTCGCTACCCAGGACCTAAAGGAACGTTTAGGCTGGCATATGGATAACGATGCCCGGGCCAGATCTGCACTGTTGCTGGACAAACATCATCTATATGGAGGCTATCAGAGGGTAAGTGATCTCATCATAAAAGTCATTGTATGGCCACAAAAGCGTTTGGTGGTGGTGTTGCTGGAACAGCATACGATGACAGGAACTCTGCCCTGAATCCAAGGAGTCAGACTTCTTTCCAAACAGTTTGGGGGTCTTTACTGTTGGTCTGTTCATCATGAAGTTCTCACCCAGTGTAAACGACAGCCACTGTGTTCAAATCAACAAAAATTTAGGTACATGGTTTTGTTTGGACAGCAACAATCCAGCAACTCGTTTCTGAAATTAGAGGTGTTATACAAGCCAACGTTATCCTAAAAAGAAAGTGGGGGTGGGGTCTTACGTACTGACTATACCCAACACTATGCAGCTGCCACAGTGTATATTTCATTGTCCACTGTGTATTAAATCAGTCTTCCATGCAGCGGTGGCGTTAAAGTCGTTTCCCTCAGACAACCAGCAAAACTGTGACCTTTATCAACCTTTTTTTTTTTTTGCATACACCTGCATACTCTTTCAACTAAGCAACATCTCAATGTTAGACCGCCGGAAACCTCTTTCAACAGCCGGGACCTCCAAACTTGGACTTTCAACGAAACGTCTTCTGCTAGCGTTGTTAACTTGTGTCCGCCGTAAACCTTTACACATACATTTATATATATTACTCTGTCTCCATCATAAATAGCTTTAAATCTGACAAAAACGTTCCACCAGGGCATTCTGTACACAAGTAAACAGCATTTATCTACACGGGAGAAGGAGGAGAAGAGCCGCCACGGCGTTTCCGCTCTGCCGTAAAAAAAAAGACCCTTTCATTGGAAAAGGGCTGTGCCCATCGTGTGCTCCTCGTAATAACAACAGGATCATAATTCAGCTCGTCAGAAACGGAGTTCGCTTTGTACTTTATCACAAGCATCACTGGACTGGAACTGTACATCTCAAGCTAGTTTCGTTAGCATTAGCCACGAGTTTCAATTAGCGAATACAGTGTTAGCATGAGGGATAGAAACATTCCAGCTGACTGGAGATCCGGGAACCGGGTCTGAGGATGTGGAGGATGTGGACTCTATGATTAATTTCACGTGAACTGAAGAGAATAAAAGCGAGAATGGAATGCCAGGGCTCTAACCTGGTTCGTCTGCAGGCGGTGAGCGATGATTAGCTTGCCCCACTGACGGTTTTCAGGCTTTCTTAAAGGAACACGTTACTTTCCAACCTCCGTCCACCACATCAGAAGCACCTGCCCACTTCTGTGAACAGGTCTTCTGACCACAGATATTGACCAGATGGTGATGGACGTTAGGCTGAATAACACGGATGGCGTTAACGTTCAGACCTGAGTTAACAGTCCATGTTTAAAACCTCTGCTGTGTCCAGTTCTCCCCCAAAAACCTTTCAGTGGTGACGTTCCAGTTTGTTCCAGACAGCTATCTACACCAGCGTTTCCTAATCCTGGACCTGGAGGCCCACTGCCCTGCACTTTTCAGGGCTTTCCCTGCTCCCAGCCACATGTGATCCAGCTACTCTGCTTATTGGCCGCCCAATACTGGGCTAGAGTGGCTGGGAAAGCGCTGACATGTGCAGGTCACTGGGGCTTCAGGACCTGAAACACTGAACCATGCTGTATGGTGTTGCTGGCACAGGAGTACAGCGTCACAGTCATTCTGTACAGGGGTGGCGTGTGGATGAAGTCAGTAATAACAATAGCGTAGGCTTAAACCGTGAAGTCATTCCAAGCTGCCAGAGATAGATAGATTGTCTATTAGCTCCCACCTCAAACTCCAGTTGGATGGACGTTTGCGGAAGTTGAAATGAAAGTAAAGGATGTGAAAACGTGTAAATAAAAAAAATTATAATAAAAGAGTAAATAAAACAGAATCTAAAATCACCTTGGTTCACCAGATAGACAAGCCTTGGGCCGAAATCCCATTCAACCTAATGCTGACGGTGTAGCATCCAGTGCTTAACAGCACTGACAGTTCACAATGCTACGCTAACGTAGGGGTAGCACAGGGACTAGTTTGACAATACTGTCCGGTAGTGACAGTTTGAGCTTGACGTTGACTAGCTGCTGATCACTTGAATATGACGCCAACAAGATGGACGCCTCAAAGAAGACAACAGGTGAGGAGTCTGGCGATGTCATATACTACCCCCTCCTGGACCCGCACGGTACTGCACATGGATTCTGAAATGTGCCTACACACGTTTACGAGATTCCAAGCTCTGCTTCTCCGGTTTCCTGGAATGAACAGGAAACTCTTTTCCCCAAGTTGTTTGCTCCACAGTCTCATTAGGATGAACGGGATTTTTGGGAACACTGTGTACAGCATGTCCAACCCGGCATTTGTGAGTGAACCAAAGATGGACAACACAGTCAACCTTAGCGTGCGTGAAAGGTAGTAGAGCCTGTACGCTGCAGATGACCTGAACTGTATGTACATGTGGACGTAGCGCTGCTGCACGAAAGTGACCCGGGAGAAAACTACAGATGGAACGGCACATGAGCTGGAGTGATTGTGATTGGCAGGAAAACGACGCACACTCTCTTCTTCCCTCTCTTCTCCAGCCCTCCTTCTTTTCTTCCCCCTCGTGCAGGCAGTCTCAAATAGGACTGGAATGTCGCTGGTGCTAGCTCGTCTGCTCTCCTCCCTCTCTTTTCCTGTCCTCCTTTCCCCACTCCTCCTCTCCTCTCCGGCATGGTCAGTGGCGGTCATAGGCAGTGGCAGTCGCTGCGGCAGCGGGCCCCGCTCCCCGTGTGGCCGCGCTGTAGTAGTAAGGAGATCCTGGAGGGAACAGAAGAGGATACAAGCGTCCATCATTCACATCAATGTTAGCGCTCAGATTAGGGCTTTTTACATGGGGCTGGAATTTACTCTGGGCTTTAGAACCTTTACTATACCGCAGGCTACACTGGCATACATCGGGGGGCACCATGGATCTGGCTTGCATCCAGCAAAGTGAAGATTCAGTTAGCTAGATAGCTCACTGGTTTGCCCACTCGTTGGCTGGAGAGTGGCACCCTTAGCCCATTGAAAGAGAGGAAACTTAACATGAACCCACACCAGCAGGACCACTTGAATGCTGACTGAATCTGGAAAATGGCTCCAGAGCAGATGTTAATGATTGGCTAAAAGGAGTGACTGAGCATTTGGGCGTGGCCAAAGACCATAGTGTGAAGGAAGTAGCTGAATCTGCAGGTGTATGGAAGAGTACGGTCATACAGGTCTACCAGCAGTGGCTACAATCCCAGTCTACAGGGAATTCTCCTCGGAACTGGGCCAGGGAAGGCATCCACCACATCTGGCCCCACACTGATGTGGCCTACATCCAGAAACTTGTCCAGTACATGCCAAATCCAAAACCTACTGAACCTACCGAAAAAGTTCCAGCCCATAGGTGGAGTCTAATTTTAGCCATGCCCATGCTCTGTAGAGCAAGGGGTGAGCCTACATCTCTCATGGTTCCAGCTGTTGGAGACTGTGTTTGCAGGTCTGCACCAACGCTCGCTGGTCATCTATACGCTCTGCCATCTTGTGACTACTCTTTACTACTGCTGTGCAGCGCCCTCTCTTGACATGGATGGCATATGCTTTGACGTTCCTTGTCTCCAATAAAAGGTTCCCTGTATAGCACCAAGGTTTTATGACGCCTGAACAGAACCATTTAAAGAACCTGGGTAACCTGGATGAGCTTGCTAATGAGCTACTGAGTTGAGTCAGGTGTGTTGGGAGCCGGGGCAGGGTGCCTCCAGGATGTGACTCCATGCTAGTCGAAGTCTCTTGTTTGGTTTTCAGGGCTCGAGCCTTAAAAACCGTTTGGGTAGAAGCGCATTAGCAGGAGCTAAAGATGGAGAGGCTGGTGACTCTCTCGGTTTCAGTCGACGCTGTTATCCTTACTGAGATCTAAAATGACACCGCTGCTGCCCGAGGCCATACCCTGCAGGAAAAACCCATTTCCAGCCTATAAGACACAGATCCATCTCGATCAGCGTGGGCCGCCGTTAAGTGCTGATAGACCTCTCGAAGATGAAGGGCCTTTAGTATCACAGAGGCTTAAGAGCAGCCCATTTCTCTTCATTAGACTGAAACAGAGGGAGCAGGAGCGAGAAGGAGAGAGGGGCGAAAGGAGAAACGAGAGAAGGGACAGAACTGGAGAGAGATGTTTGTCCCGGTTGAGAGAAAACCTTCTCAACCTTAATGTAAGTTAATGAAAGCCTGAACGTCACATGGTCATGTACTTTAGTGAGATGAACGGCGTTGGTGCTCACAGTCCAGCGCTAATAGTCACGGTTCACCTCCCGGAGCCTTTCATCCAGGGCAGGGTGTGAGAGCGTGTTCAGGTTTGACATCCAGGTGACTGACACGCTCATCTTTGCATTAGGTCATTCCATAGACTCACCGCAACACGCACACGTCTGTCAAAGCGGAATCAACTCTGACGCACCAAGCAAATCAACAAGCACTCCCAGAGGAACCCGCACACACACACGTTCAGCTCAACCTGCTGTCACTTCGTCACTCTGTTCCTGACAGGCGTCTCAGTCTACAGTACCGTCCCGGAGTTCAGAATCGCTCATGCTAATCAGCTCCCAGGACATGAAACTGGTTCACTCTGTGAAGTTGTGGGGGTTCTGGCGACATGGAAACGGGTTCTGTGGTTGAGGTGACAGTTGCATGGAGCTGCTGGAACAACCAGGCTTTGTCTTAGGGTTACCTAACCCTAACCATAAGCCTAAGCCTCATCATCTTAAACAAACATTCCGATTCCTGTATTCCAAGATAACAAGTCCAGCATTCACAGGGCTGTGATGTGGCTGATTGGCTTGAGGAACATTCAGGAGGAGCCAAATCCAGTCACAGCTGTTGTTGGTGCTCTTTGGGGTGTTACACGCTAGTAGGGGGCTGCACCGCTGACTCACAGGTAGGAGGATCTGGGTCTGAATTCTTGCTGGGTGGAGCTTTCATCTTTTCCCTGTGTCACCGTGGGCTTCCTCCAGGTGCTCCGGTTTCCCCACACAGTGCAAAGACATGCAGTCAGGAGAACTGGAGATGCTACATTGCCCCGCCGAGGTGCGTATGCCCAAGGTCCAGCCTTCCTCCCAGTGAGCTCTGGGATGGGCTGGAGCATCCTCCCGTGACCCAGGAGCATAAATGCTTTAGACCCTGTACCAGTTAGGTAGAGCAAGGGACCCCACTAATCCATTCAGGACTCTATTCCGGAAGATATAGCCAATCAGACCGGACCTCATGCCTCTCAGTGTGCGTGATGACTGACACAGCTGGCAAAGCTAGGAAGTAGCAGCGTTTGCACTCTGTCTTGTATTGACAACTGGTATTCATATTAGACAGAGCTGACAGGTTGAGCTCATGGTGCTTTCCCTATTCAGGCGTCACTCATATTCACACTCAAAGCTAAGCTGCTCCCGCCGCCGAGGGTTGCCACCTTTCAGAAGTGAAAATAAAGGACGGGGGGGGCGTGGTCATGTTTGAGTGACGTGTTCGGATTCGTGTCTAGTATTTGATCTGAGTCGCGAGGGGGCAGGGAGGGTGGAGGGTGATTGTTTGGGGGAGAGTGTTATCAATCATGTGTGACACACGAGTGTATCGGACATTTACGGTAATCCGGACAAGTCCGGGGGGGGTGATAAGGGGTCGAGAGAGATTGTGATCATTCATGTGTGTGTGACAGACGTGTATATTAGACATTTACGGAAATACCGAACAAATTTACAGACCTTTGCGGAAATCTGGAACAAATTTACGGACCTTTATGGAAATCCGGAACAAATTTACGGATCTTTACGGAAATACGGAACAAATTTGCGGACCTTTGCGGAAATACGGAACAAATTTATGGACCTTTACAGAAATACGGAACAAATTTACGGACCTTTGCAGAAATACAGAACTAATTTACGGACTATACTGAAATACGAAACAAATTTACAAACCTTTGCGGAAATATGGAACACATTTACAGATCTTTACGGAAATACGGAACAAATTTATGGACCTTTGCAGAAATACAGAACTAATTTACAGACCTTTACGGAAATACGGAACAAATTTACAGACCTTTACGGAAATACAGAACAAATTTATGGACCTTTACGGAAATACGGAACAAATCGTGCCCCGTATTGGTTTAACACAACATTTACTTGCCAAATAAAAGACGATTCCAAATTTTACCGGACGGGTGCCAACCCTAACGCCGCCCGAAGTTTGTCTCTTGTGGGTGTGTTTGAGGCCGCTCGTGTTGTCGTATGTAGACGTGTACGAGGTACTAGGTCAAGCTATCTAGTTTTGAAAGCACGTATTACTAATGTACGCATTTGTGTGAAAACCTGCCTGAATGCATTTGTGGCTAGCTTTACTGGTCAGTTAGCATGCTGACTAGCCTAGCTAGCTTTGAGTGAGCTAACTCAGCAGAGACACCAACAGTATCTTCTATTTCCTCCACACTTCATTTTTCTACAGATGTATATTTACAAAGACGTATCATATAAACTGGGGAAAGAAGAGAAGGAGGTTATGAGCTTCTCCATGTTTACCACCATACTGCTGAGAACTGGAACCAAATGCTGGTAATGTTCAGAGAGCAGAAGGTGGGGGGACCACGGACCCCGTGTCTACGATTGGTCCAAAGTATATGTTGGAGCCAATCAGTTACAATGTCGCTTCAGTGCCTCATAATGTATTTGCATTAAGTTGATCGCATGGTGGCATGTCGCTCCGTCACCGGCTGGTGTGCCCGGAGAGTAAGAGACATATGAGTACTGAACGTACTGAGTACTGAGCTAACTCAACACTGCTGGCGACTCTGCCTAGCTGCATGTGGGTGTGGTTGCTCTGTATGTGCATATGTTTACCTGTAGGCTGGGGGGTCTGGCTGGGGAACAGGCCTGATGAAGCTGCTCTCTCTGAGCCCAGAAGAGAACCATACTCCTGCTGGAACACTGTGCAGAGAACAACACACACACACATATCATCTGATGAGCACGGACAGTGTGTGGCAGGATGTTTGCCTGCCTCTGCAGCTCTCCTTTTCTTTGACTTGCTTGCCCAACCCTTCGTTTTTCCGGCACTCACACTCTTTAACCTTGTGGAAACACACAGAGACGCTCTGCACAGTAAGATGTTCAACTTGTACAGCACCCAGTAATGAACAAATACACCTCCCAGCAGCTCATTTAAAGGAGGTTCAATAGGAGCAGGAGGAGTATCTATTATGAGGCCTCCATTTCCCTTCATTTTTATAGATAACAGAGTCAGAGAGCACATGCGAGTCTGTCTGAGATTATGTAAACGTGGCCTGGGTGGATTTAAAGCATGGGGAGTTCAACTTTGCCATAAACAATCAATAACCACTTACCCAGCAGGCTGGGGTTGGGGAACCTCCAGGACTCGTTGTATGTTGAATACTGTGGGTGGGAGTACGGACTGCCGGAGAATTCACCTCCTATGACAAACGGACCGAGGAGGAACAGAAAAGGAAATCAGTGAGGACGTGTGCACGCATGCGGGTGTCATAGTCCTGTGATGGTGTGCTGAAGGAGAGTCAGGGGGCCATGATTCTCAGCTAGAGGTGCTCTTTAATAAACACCGGGCTCATTGGTGTCAGAAGTGGGATCTTACTGCTGAGCCACCAGAGCTGAAGTGGAATATCAACAAAGGGGAGGAGTCTCTTCGCCCCGAGCCATGCTCGTTTGTTGGGAAACGACATTCTGAAACCCCCACATCCTGCTTGTACGACTGTGGGCACATGGCTGCTATCTTGGCTGTTCCGTAAGTGCTAAGTGGCAGGTTCTCCACAGGTTTTCCATCTACTCAATGTGCTACGACATCAGATCACATAGACCGGCAAACCAGCTCACCAGTAAAACCAGCATGTGGCAGCATGAACTCTTACTGGTGAACAGTGCTGTGATTGCCCAGGAAGGGGCTGTTTACCATGTGGTAGGACACTGGACCAGCCTACACACCCTGTTCTACCCCAGTAGGCCCTGTTTACAGTTCCGTCTTTCCTCCTGCTGAACATAAACAGCCTTGTCTCAGGTTTTCTAGCTTCATAGCTGACGATGAGCAAAGGAAATTGGGTTTATGTAACTGAGTTATTTCCATCTGTCCATCATTTATTGCTCTGTAGACGTTAGCTGAGACTGAGGTACACCGATAGCTGTGAAGGAATTCTTTCACAAAGACTCGGTATTCCTTGTTTAGTTAGCCAGTAGCCTTCGGAAAGCTATACGACATGATCGGTCCATCTTGAGGGCCAAACGTTTTGAGTCACCAGCCACCGGGGCCGACGGGAGTCTCCATTGTGTTCCAGTAGCTGGAGTGCAGGGTTAAGAGTTCGATGTTTGCCATTAGTGACTTTGCCACGTGACTTTACAGCTCGGAACGTGATCGTTCATTTGAAAAGAAAAAATTCCGGAAAGCCAGTGAATGGAAAACCGGCCCAGCGTTGTGTGTTTGGTGTTCTTAATCAACTTCCCACTATGACAAAGACGAAGTGCCATACATATCCATAGTGAGCTCGTACATACATACTTCATGTACAATAAGAGTCACTCCACCTCCACCCCTACCGCACCATCTGCAGGAACCGTGTGAGGATATTTAGGCTGCATGGGATGGATTATCACAGGACACCATTAGGAACCTCTACAGCTCCATACTGAGACGTCTGGCTTGTTGGGTTAGCAAACACGGCGGCCCGACGCCATACTGAGAGACAGACTTCTGTATGTGTAGCTCAGTAAATATTGATCATATCAGTCTACATGTATCATCAGTTATTGATCCTGGTCACCTTTATCTCCCTTCCCAACACCCCCGCAACCCCACACCTCCTTCTGGGTGTAGCTGCTCTGTTGATAATGGATGTATAATGGAAGAAGCCCACATACAGACTTGTTGGTAGCTGCTCCAGGCTGGGGAAGCTTTTGCAGAACACCGAACAGGACGCTGTGGCGGCTTGCTCATCGTTACTCCTCAACACTGAGCGACTGCTTCGTTAAGCCGGACTCTATAACTGTAGCTAATAGAAACTACACAACAGAGCCATCGACACTGGATCTGTCCTAACAGTGCGTTTGTGCATCCAGACCGGGAATCTTTCCGGAATCTTCTTCATGAGGGTGTTTATGGAAGTGGGGGATATGGGAAGCGCGAGTGAGAATGAGAGAGTGTAAAACTCCAGCTCTATGGAGAAGTGCATGCAAGTGTCAATTTGCAATGGTTTTTCTCCACCGTTGCTCCGCTGGTTCTCTCTCTCTCTCTCTCTCTCTCTCTCTCTCTCTCAGGATCTCTAGGGATCTCTCTCACTTCGCTGACTGCCATAAGCTTAGAAGCCCCATCTCTCTCTCTTTTTTTTTTCCTTCTCTCTCTCTCTCTCTCTCTCCCTTTCCCTCTATCTCTCGCTCTGTCGGTTCTGCCTGGCTGCTTTCGCGGCCCCCTCTTCCCCCTGTGTGTCAGCCCCCTGCTGAAAAGGAGCGCGAGCGAGAGAGAGAGAGTAGGAAAAGAGATACACAGAGGAATAAAGTAGAGGATGAAGGGAGAATGAATGATAGAGGCGGAGAGAGGTAGGAAATAACGCTTGATGATGATCAGTTTTCCTCTAGAACTGATATTTGCTCTCCTCTTATTTAATAGCAGCAGCTACTAATATGAGCTCTGGTTGTGAGGCTAATTCGTCTGGCTACGCAGCGACGTGAGATCACTGGGTCGCTATCAAATCCTGAGAAAGTGCTAGGAAATCAGGGGCACTGGGAAAGATTTCCCAAAGCTGGGAAAACTCATTAACTAGCATCTATGCACTGCTGGTGAACATGGTGTGGTAATCGTCTGACCGAGAACCAGCTAGTGAGCTAGCTAGCTAGCTAGCATCCTATCCACAGTACTCTACTTTAACAAATGCTAATGGGGATGATTACTACTTGGGTCAGCCACTAACACCTACCACTAACACCTACCACCACACTTATAGTAGTAGTTAAGTTTGTAAGCAGTGCTGACTGAAGAGCCTGTGCACTCAAGCAATCCCACAATGCACCACAACAAACAGTGTGCAACCAGTGTACCCTAGTGTACCGGGAGTACCCATCATGCAGTGCATTAGACCTCTCTTTAGACCTGATAAATATGGTGTTCATAAGAGTGCAGTCTGAAGTTATGGTGGGCTGGGACAGGACGTTATAGTGTTCAGCAGAGTGGTCCAGGTTTTCCGGTGTAGGCCATGACGTTCAGGGGTAGTCGGGTCATTATTGTTTCAGGTCACTGAGATATTTGCCCTGGGGTTAGCCAGCCAGTTTGACCAAAAAGGGTCAGGCTGTGTCCATAATTCAGGGTTGTGAAATTATTAAAGTGAGCAGTCTGCTTACATGGTCATTCTGACAGACTGCAGTACAGTGCAGGAAGTGTAGGGGGCGATATTGCCTCTGTCGTACTGTTGCACCATTGATGGAACTTTGATTGACTCCCAGTGCAAGAATGAGCCACTTTGCTGTCCTGCACTGGACAGTGCTGATGTGCTAACACAGCACCGCAGTAGGCCACATCCTGTTCCTCCGGAATCCTTGGTGCACCTAGCGTGGTGACCAGCTGAAGCAGATGTTTAGAATTAGATTAAAAAGGTATTTTGGAGGCTTTGGAAAACTAACGAATCATTCTTTCCTAGTACCTAAGGGCCGTTTGCTCGGTTCATAGGGACCCCATGGATGGAGGAAAAACAGGTTAGAGTGGGAAGGCCCAGGCGGGGTCAACATCGCAGTTGCCACCGCCACCCCCACCTCGTCATCTGAAGTGTCAGGTTGTTTGGGGAAGGAGCTTGGAGGAGGAAGAAGAAGAAGATGAGGGGGTTGAAGTGAGGGAGAGAGGGACATGGGGGTCCCCGGCGAGGCGGCTAGGTGGCAAGGTCGTAAAAGCTTGTCAGAGGAGAGGGAAACACGGGGGACGCGGGCGGAGCCTCTGGCAGACAAGGTTACGCCTCTTCCTCCCAACAAGACCTCCCGAGTCACCGGCACGACATGCTGACAGGATGTACGCTGACGGCCTGAGACAATGCTGTAGCTGTTGTTGTTGTTGTTGTCGTCGTCGCCGTTGCCGTCGCTGTTTTGGTCAGGGTTTGTTTGCGGCGTTCGGGGACTCGCTGCGTGGTGGAGGATGGTGAGGGATGCTGAGCTTCACTGAGTCTTTTGTTTAGTATTCCCCACACTCAGGCTCTATCTGAGAAAGTGGAGGCTAGCAGCTCGCTGTGACCACTCCTGGCCTATTATGATGCGACGTATAGAGAGGGGCATTGTGCTGCTGTTGTTGCTGAATAGCCACAGTTCTTTTCAATACACAGTATATCCCAAAATCCTTGACAGGAATATGGAAACGAGAACATGGAGGGTTATGACGTCCAGCTCTCTTTCATTTCCATGTAAGTCAGTGGAATATAATACCCCCTCCCAAAAAAACGGAGATGGAGAGGTTTTATACAGAGATGCTATGCTAGCTTAGCCTTATATGTGTTTAAAGATGCGACACGATCACACGATTATTAATACTAACCCGAATACACGATTATTACTACCAACACGATCACACGATTATTACTACTAACCCGAATACACGATTATTAATACCAACACGGTCACACGATTATTAATACTAACCCGAATACACGATTATTACTACCAACACGATCACACGATTATTACTACCAACCCGAATACATGATTATTACTACCAACCCGAATACACGATTATTACTACCAACCCGAATACACGATTATTACTACCAACACGATCACACGATTATTACTACCAACCCGAATACACGATTATTACTACCAACCCGAATACACGATTATTACTACCAACACGATCACACGATTATTACTACCAACCCGAATACACGATTATTACTACCAACACGATCACACGATTATTACTACTAACCCGAATACACGATTATTACTACCAACACGATCACACGATTATTACTACTAACCCGAATACACGATTATTACTACCAACACGAATACACAATTATTAATACTAACCCGAATACACGATTATTACTACCAACACGATCACACAATTATTAATACTAACCCGAATACACGATTATTACTACCAACACGATTATTACTACTAACCCGAATACACGATTATTACTACCAACACGATCACACGATTATTACTACTAACCCGAATACACGATTATTACTACCAACACGATCACACGATTATTAATACCAACACAAATACACGATTATTACTACTAACCCGAATACACGATTATTAATACCAACACGATCACACGATTATTACTACCAACACGATCACACGATTATTACTACCAACACAAATACACGATTATTACTACCAACACGATCACACGATTATTACTACTAACCCGAATACACGATTATTACTACCAACACGATCACACGATTATTACTACTAACCCGAATACACGATTATTACTACCAACACGATCACACGATTATTACTACTAACCCGAATACACGATTATTACTACCAACACGAATACACAATTATTAATACTAACCCGAATACACGATTATTACTACCAACACGATCACACAATTATTAATACTAACCCGAATACACGATTATTACTACCAACACGATTATTACTACTAACCCGAATACACGATTATTACTACCAACACGATCACACGATTATTACTACTAACCCGAATACACGATTATTACTACCAACACGATCACACGATTATTACTACCAACACGATCACATGATTATTACTACTAACCCGAATACACGATTATTAATACCAACACGATTATTACTACCAACACGATTACACGATTATTACTACCAACACGAATACACGGTTATTACTACCAACACGATTACACGATTATTACTACCAACACGAATACACGATTATTACTACCAACACGATTATTACTACCAACACGATTATTCACAATTATTAATACCGACACGATTATTCATGATTATTAATACCTACATGATTATTAATACCTACACAATTATTAATACCAACACGATTGTTAATACCAAAACGATTATTACTACCAACACGAATACACGATTATTACTACCAACACGAATACACGATTATTACTACCAACACGATCACATGATTATTACTACTAACCCGAATACACGATTATTAATACCAACACAATTACACGATTATTACTACCAACACGATTACATGATTATTACTACCAACACGATTATTAATACCAACACGAATACACGATTATTAATACCAACATGGTTATTCACAATTATTAATACCGACACGATTATTCATGATTATTAATACCTACATGATTATTAATACCTACACAATTATTAATACCAACATGATTATTAATACCAACATGATTACACGATTATTAATACCAACATGGTTATTCACAATTATTAATACCGACACGATTATTCATGATTATTAATACCTACATGATTATTAATACCTACACAATTATTAATACCAACATGATTATTAATACCAACATGATTACACAATTATTAATACCAACATGATTATTGCCGATCAACTACACAAACGTGCGATTAATTGTAATTAGTCGTTTTACCTGCTTGACTGCCTTAAAATAGCGAACGCACCGGCCTAAATTAAAAAACAGACACACGACCATCACACACGATACTCCAGCCTTGTAGCTGCTTGTGGATCCCCAAAATTCTAGACTTCATAGGAAAAGGAAAAGCAGTCTTTACTCCTAATGCCAGTCAATGGCCGCTTTGGGCCATTTCAGTGGGTCCATTCAGCATACTCTCTGGACATAACGTAAAGCATGGCTGCTCTGCTCAAACCACAAAGACAAAACCCAGATCAGAGAATACCAACCCGACTGTTTACGATCAACTGCTCAAACATGCCATTAATCTCCAGCCGTCTTTTTAACTGCTCGAGTGCCTTTAAAATAACAAACACAGCGGCCTAAATTAATACTCCTCTCTTATAACTGCTTATAGCTCCCCAAACATCCTGCTCACTGGTTACTCTACCAGTCAGAAGTTTAGAGACAGCTCCTCGTTTTTAGCTTCATGCTTAAAACTGTAGCATAGCACTCGGGGAATTCTGCAGTCCACCTTAAAACCTCCAGGATGGAGCTTTACAGGAGGAGGAACCAGCTTTCTTAGCCTGCAGTGGAGCTGATAGAACAAGGCTGATGTCTAAGCAGGTTTAGAGCGATTCTATTGGTCGGTCCCTCATGAATATTCATTAACCTAAAGGAGATCTAGAGCTGTTACACCGGGGCAACCAAATCTATACTAGAGGTGGAGAAATATGATACTGTGGTCCATCAAGAGTGTAGGTGGTGTATCAGGATATGGACTGGTTCATCAGCTGGCGCTGTTAAGTTTGAGCCTGTAGGGTCTTTAAGACCACCCACAGCATCCGTTCAGCTGGGTGCGTCTAAACTTTTGACTGGGACTGAAAGTCAGTGGAAAGAGATTCATTTCTATTGGTCCATTTCTGATGACATTTTGAAATTCTGGCTCAGTATGACTTACTGCCCCCCTGATTTAGCGACTGTTAGCCACCGATAAGATCAAACCTCCGGTCAAGTGCGCGTGCCGGCCGTAACGAGGCTGGTGGCGGAGCGGTTAATGAGTGGATGGTGAGGGCCCCTGAGAGCCAGCGTTGTGACACTGTTGCTGTGAATATGATGCTCCGTCAGCGCGAATCTCTGCGGGTTTGTAAATCTGGCGGCGGGCGGAACCGCGAGGAAAAGCTGGAGGAGGAAAACAGGCTGCGAGAGGAGAGTGCGGGAGAAGGAATGAATGAATGAATTAGTCAAGGGTCAGCGGTGATTCTCATTAAAAACAAATTACTGATGTTGAGAGGGGACAGCTGTGAGACTGGGGCCTAATGGCCCCCGCCATCCTGGCTCGGAAACTCAAACACACCCCCGCCAGCCCGCCCCGCCACAACAGACCAACCGACCATCGCCACCCCCACCCACGACCCCCAACACTCGCCCAGCGTCCCAGAACCCCCCTGGGAGGGTGCTGTCAACCTGGCAGACGGGGGGAGACAGGAAGTGGCAAAGACAAGCCCACCTCCCACAGGGACCTCGGCAGAAATAAAGGAGGGGTGAAAAGGAGACAGGAGAAGAGAGAGAGAGAGAGCTGATCCCGCAGAGCGCTGGTTTATGAAGAGCATAAGACAAAGACTAGGACAAGCATTGGTGGAGATCTGGGGGGCTTGATAGCTTTGTTCTTCTCCACAGCCCCTCTGGAGACCCCCGATGACTGCGCTAGGGGTTTGTTGTTGTGTAGGCATCCGAAGTGTGTATGGATCAACACTGGCTAGTTCTCTGGTTAGCATCTTATTGGGATACCTGATCTACAGTCCTGTGCACAAGCCAAAGCATAGACCAACCAACACTCACCCGGTACCATTCCTGTGAGCGAGGGGGCCGAGTAGCTGCCCTGTCCAGCCGGGGGGACGTGAGGTGGGTAACCAGGGAGCGTGGTGCTGGCCAGGTCACGACCTAGAAAAGAAAATCTCCGTTATTGACCTGGCATGATAAAGGGCTTAGCATACAGGCCTCATACACTGAGTTCACTCGGCAGCCATCTTGGTGGAACACCCACCCATGCACGACCAGACGCCTGTCTCTTTGAATGGGGAGGGACCAAAGACAGCCACCTGACTGGCTCTGTTACTTGATGGGTGGGATGCTCTGTTACTTGATGGGTGGGACTTGGTGCTATGTTGAGTGTCATGTGCTTTCCCATTCGTATTTCTGTCAGTGACCGCCCACCTCGTTTAGAACCTCTCTGATCTAGACCACTCATTCGGACCACCGTCCATGTACGCCAATCAGGCTGGAAACGGCCTGTTTGGATGTGATGACGCACCAAGACTGGCCCTAGAAGAGTCTTCTACTGAGACGTTGACTTATCGACTGTCACCTTGTGAGGTTCTCCAGCTCGAATGTGGCTAGCTTGGATGCTAACCTGCTAGCTAACGCTCGCCCTCTTTTACTCTCTCTCTTTTCGGGTGCAGCTATTCTATGACCCAGAGTGTTAGACGTAGCAGTCCTTCAAGCTGATGTCTGAGGGCCAGGGCCCGGACCCTGTGGTGCTTTTTCAGGCTGTGGTGGGCTGCGGTTTAGGATTGAGTTCGGGTTCTCTGTTCGGGTTCTCTCTTTCTCGTCTATCTAGTCTATCTCTCCCCTCTATCTCTATCTCTCTCTCTCTCTCTGTCTCCTCTATCTCTCTCTCTATATCTATATCTCTCGTCTTTCTGCTCTCGTCTCTCTCTGTCTCTATCCTCACTCTCCTCTCTCTCTCTCTCTCTCTCTTTATCTCTCTCTTCTCTCAGATCTAGATCCTATCGTCACTCGTCTCTCACTCACACTCTCTCTCTTTCTCTCTTCTCTACTCTCATCTCTATCTCTCCTCTTCTTAGTTCTCCTCTCTCTCTGATCTCTATCTCATATATATCTTCTCCTCTATATATCTCTCTTTCGTTATCTCTTTTCTACCTCTTCCTCTTTCTCTCTCTCTCATCGCTCTCCCTCTATCTCTCTATATCTATCTATCTATCTCTCTCCTCTATATCTCTGTCTTCTATAGCTCTCTCTCTCTCTCTCTTTCTCCTCTCTATCTCCCTAGATATCTATCTCTCTCTCCCTCCTCTCTCTCTCTCTCTCTCTCTCCCTCGTCTCTCTCTCTCTCTCTCTCTCTCTCTCTATCTCCCTCGTCTCTCTCTCTCTCTCTCTCTCTCTCTTATTCTCCCTTCTCTCTGTCTAACTCTCTCTAATTCTCTCTCCTGTCTTACTCTCTCTTTCTTCCTATTTCTCTCTGTCTTTTTCTCTCACTCTCCCCCTCTTTCTCTGTCTCTCTCTCTCTCCCTCCTCTCTCTCTCATACTCTTTCTCTCCTTCTCTTTCTCTCCCCCTCCTATCTCTCTCTCTCTCCCTCCTCTCTCTCTGTTTGCACTCTCTCTCTCTCTTACTCTTTCTCTCCTTCTCTTTCTCTCTCCCTCCTCTCTCTCTTTCTCTCTCTCTCTCTCTCTCTCTCTCTCCCTCTCTGTAGGTATGTATGGCTGTGTTAGGCTACATGACAGTGCTGTCAGGCTGAATCATGTGATGGTGTGAGTGCGGTGCTGAGAGGAAGATCAGGGGCCATTCATCATCATAAACGGCCCCTCCACACGCGCACTCCGAGAACAGCTGAGCACAGAGAGGAGAGGATCATCTACAGAGGGAGGAGAGAGTTACTGACAGAGGCGTTCAGGAGGAGAGAGAGATGGAACCGTGCGCTGTATGTTTCATACAACAACACAGCTCCAGACCCCCGGGCGGAGCTTGATGTTCTCCTCCCTCTCAGAGATGAAAGCTGATGGGGACAGTGCTGGTGGGTTTACCAGATCTCCCAGGTGGTTGTTAGGAGCCCCAGTTTTGTAACCTCCTGTTTATCCAAGCGAGTTATCTCCTCTGAAACAGAACCGCCGGACACCGGAGTGGACCTTAAATCCGGTTCCCTGTTAGACTCAATAGGACCGGCCAGCTGGAGGGAGGTGTAACAGGCCCAGCAGGGCTGAAAATAAGAAAGTAACTAAAATATGAAGGGATAAAAAGTGGAGGCGCTGAGATCGAGGGAGTGAGAAAAGGAGCTAGAGGAGGGCAGGACGGATAGACACATCTCCCCCTCTGTTCGGCTGAGCTGCCATGTCCAGCCGTTTTAGTGAGTGTGAGGCGACAGAGAGACATTAGTGAAGACTGGATACTAATCCACTGCGGGTCAGCGGACAGGGCGCTCACGCGGGAGAGAGAGAGAGAGGAGCGCTCCGTTTGGAGGGAGACCACAGACAGGGCCAGGTCCTCCGAGAGCCTCTGTCAGCTGCAGTGAGCAGCAGATAGAGGGAGGAAGGAGAAGAGAGGAGTCCCTCTCCAGTCGCGGTGGCTGAAGTCAGACCTGACAGAGCTCTGTGTCGGCTTTACTCCTTCATACTGCTTCTCTTCTTTCGGGACCATCAGTGGCCACTTTATTAGAAACGCCAGATCGTTTAGAAAGCGTGTTCAGTGGACTTCGTGACAGAAGCGTGTGTATATAGGTTTCGAAAAAAATATGTATATGTCAAGGAAATGGGTGAAGCCTCCTCCATTTAAACACTGGGGCCGAGAAGTACTTACTATGATCCCACTGGGGAAGTGAGATATAACCGGACTGGTAGCCGTAACACATTGATCCCAACATGAGCTTTTCATTGACAGTATATCCGTCTGATATTTGACATTCCAGCTGGTGCTGGCAATCAAGTTTAACTCTGTACGTATATACATTCTTAGTATTTTATAACCTGAAACTTCTAAATAAACTGTTTAAATGTATATATATATATATATATATATGTGTGTGTGTATGTATATGTATATGTATATGTATATGTATATAGGTTTGATGGTTTCCGAGCATGGACAGCTCTCTTTAAGTGACACCACAGATTTTCAATAATATTCAGGTCTGGGGACCGAGATGGCCATTCCATTGTTCCTCTGCATGAATGCATTAGTAGATTTTGAGCAGTGTTTAGGGTCGTTGTCTTGTTGGAAGATCCAGCCCCGGCGCAGCTTTAGCTTTGTCACTGATTCCTGGACATTGGTTTCCAGAATCTGCTGATATTCATTGGAATCCATGCGTCCAAACAAGATTCCCAGTCCCTGTACTAAATATATATATAAAATTTTTTGGAGGAATTCAATCTATAAAATGTAGCATGGGGTTTCCCTGTATGGCATGTGATCAAGAGGGAGAAGGGGCAAGGGAAATAAACTGAGAGGAGAGAAAAGGGCGAGCTCCGGAGGAAAACTCGGTGACTTTAGACGAACTCCGAGTTTTCCTACACGGTCCTTCAACCTTGTGTTGGGAAGTCGGTGTAGTCGGGTAACTGGTGATTTAATTACAGTTTCAGATTATGTTATATAAAACAGCACGTTTCCATAATCCTGATTGAAAACGCAGCAGTCCAGTGTTCTGCCTAATTAACTACAAACTAAAAAAGTTCATAATCAGTAATGGTTGGGTAACGGAGTGCTTTCTCTTTACTGCCACTCTCTGTGAATGCAGACCATGGTACGACAGTCTGACACTGTAGCACGACGGTAGCACGGTTCGACAGATATATTTATAAATACGCGCTACGGTAGGACATTTCGATAAGGTAGGACGAATCGACAGAACACCGGATCCCTCCCCTGCTAAGTTCAACACCTCTGCAGAGAAAGGCTCTCTGATTTTCCACTTCAGTTAGCTCTCCGGAGAGAAGCGGCTATTTCGTTTTTGGTCCCTGCGTTCCCGAGCACCGAACCAGGCCTGTAACGGTTGGATTCGTTTGTTTTTACGTTGATCTTTGTTAATATGGGCTCAAATGTGTATCATTCTTTGGATAAGTAGGGATATCTCGGTTAGTATTCGCTACTAAGAAACACTAAAACACTGAGAGCTGTTTTTTGTTATTATATTTTAATACTGCAGTCAGTGGTTTTATTGGTGTATAAACTCTACAGTGAAACTGGAATATACAGTAAGCTGTTTGTATTTGTTTGTATATCAGTGTGTCCTGTTATTAAGGAAGCATATGGTTTGTAGTTCAGATGGGAATTGGTACTGGTAAAGGTGTAAATCGGACTCAGGGGCTCCTATCTCTAATATTTAAATGGGATACGGGTTTCCAATAAAGTGGCCAGTAAGGGGACATACAAGGTGGGTGTTTCTAATAAAGTGGCCAGTGAGTGGAAGTTCAAGGCTGGTGTTTCTGATAAAGTGGCCAGTGAGTGTAAGCACAAGGTGGGTGTTTATAATAAAGTGGCCAGTGAGTGGAAACACAAGGTGGGTGTTTCTAATAAAGTGGCCAGTAAGTGGAAACACAAGGTGGGTGTTTCTAATAAAGTGGCCAGTGAATGGAAGCACAAGGTGGGTGTTTCTAATAAAGTGGCCAGTGAGAGGAAGCACAAGGTGGGTGTTTCTAATTCTGGCCAAGTGGAAGTACAAGTGGGTGTTTCCAGTGGAGTGAGTGGAAGCACAAGGTGGTGTTTCTGATAAAGTGGCCAGTGAGTGGAAGCACAAGGTGGTGTTTCTAATAAAGTGGCCAGTGAGTGGAAGCACGAGGTGGGTGTAAAGCCAGTGAGTGGAAGCACAAGGTGGGTGTTTCTGGTAAAGTGGCCAGTGAGTGGAAGCACAAGGTGGTGTTTTCTAATTAAAAGTCAGTAATGTGAAGCAAAGGTGGCGTTGTTCTAATAAAGTGGCCAGTGAGTGGAAGCACAAGGTGGGTGTTTCTGATAAAGTGGCCAGTGAGTGGACAGCATGCACTACATGCTGCCCTGTTCTTCACCTGTAGGGGGCGTTCTTGAAGCAACAGACTGAATAACTGGTATACTGTGATGGGCTCTCTCACTCTCGCACACCTAAACACACACACAGGTTTCGCTTTGCTTTCCCCGGACGGCCTCCTCTTGAATTCCCAATCCCATGATTCCCTCGTTATGGCCCGTGTTGGAGGGGCTCTTAATTAGCTCTCTCTCATTCCCAGTTGGAGAGAGAGATTGAGGAGAAAGAGGAGAGGAGTGGGTGAAGGTTGTGTGTGCTGTAATTACAGGCCTCCCTCCTTCCTTTCTGTCCCACCGGGGCTGTAAAATCTGAATCTGAATCACGAGCAAAGCTTTAACAGGTCTGAAACCAGCTTTCATCCGCCCTCGGAGAAAAGAGCTCCGCACAGCTTCTCCCACTACAGTACAGGGAAGAACCTTCTTCACTGGGAATGGAAGTTAATGGAACCGGATGATTGGCCCATTCGTTATGATACCTAACACAGTGTGAGGAGCAGCTGGGAGGTTCAAAATTATGAATAAATAAATAAATAAATAAATAAATAAATAAATAAATAAAAACCAGGACCAATGGAGATGTGAGGTGTAGTTCAGACAGTGATGTCATAATACTATCAACACAGCAATAAACGTAGAAGGCATGGATCTGCGTATCTTCATCACTGGAGCGTTTCATGACGAGTGGACTAACAGACCTGAACATGAATTATAATAAAGTGATATTTAATGGGACGCCGTTCAGTGAGCCAGTAATATCCAGTATTATAGACCCTACCAGTATGTTATTACATAACGGCGTGCTATAGCTAATATCTTACCCAACAACTCTCGTATCAACATTACTGGGAAAACATTAAAGGTGAAACCCTTTAAAGGAAATCTCTGAGCCACCAGGTCAAACCATCACTGCTGAGCTACACCAGTAAGAGTCCTTGGGCAAGACTCCTAACGCTACACTGGCCCACCTGTAATATGAACACCCCTGTAAGTCGCTCTGGATAAGGGCGTCCGCTGTAAAGCTACTTTGGCCTTTTTGAAAGCTGAAAGAGCTTTTTCATCTGCTTTTCTAGGATCTATACTTCATTTCTACCCACTTCCTACGACTTTCTTCACTTCTTTCTTTTATCAACACTGGTTTTCCACGAAGCACTACAATGTGCATGCTGGACTTCAGTATCATTAGCTCAGCTATCATCCCCAGATGATTCTGACATGTGAATATAAAAGATTTGATGGAAACGGACAAAACTGACCAACATTTTTAGGTTTCGGTGTTTTTTAGGTTTAGCTAGATTTCCATTAGCGTACCGGTAAACGCATTGGGACGTATTGAATACAAAATGGCCAAATATGAAAAGTCAAATTTCTGCATAAAGATTAAAGCCTGGTAGGTTTACCTTTGGGAACATTTCATCACGAATGGACCAATGGACATGGAACAATAACCGTAAATTATTTACCATATATCTGTGTGTTATAGTTAAAATCATAACAATAATAATATCTACTGAAAGTGTTTTTGGTATTTCAGCCAATTTAAATATAATATAAAATATATAATAAATATAAAAAATATAATAATAAATATAAATTTAACTTTCTGCATTAGGATTGCATGTTTTCTTCAAATGGAGATCATAAATGTTCATTATGTTCTGAATGAATGTGAATTATACTGAGTAGTAAGAAGTAAGTCACATGACCAAGCAGATGTTTTCATTTCCGTGTTGATGAAAGTGTGTAACTGGTAAACTGAAGAATGTTTTCTTAGGCTCAGGTAAACACCGCTAGACGACCAGAGGTGAGTGAGTGAAGGTAAAGGTGGGGTGCAGTAGTGTAGAGAGAGCCCACCTGACACCAGGGAGTAAGACTGGGGTCCTGCTACACTGGGGCCCAGCTCCGCTCCCGTCTGATTGGCCAGACTGCTCTTCATCTCCTCCAGTCCGCCGGCCAGAGAAGCCATGGCTGAATAATCCGACGTCTGCTGAGAGAGAGAGAGGTAGTGAGTGTTCGGTTCATGTAGCTCGTTGGCGTTTGGTAAATGTGGTGTCCTGTGTGCGCTTGTGTCCTAGTTCTTCTGAAAGACTGTTCACCATTTACCACAGCTGGAAGAAGAACACGGGGGTTTCAGATGATGATGACCAGGGGGACTTACAATTCCATGTTTCAGATGGATGTAGGTGGATGTTCTGTTAGGAGTCTAGCCCAAGGATCCTTACTGGTATAATATGGTGGTCATGAGCAGCAGGGGTGCAGTAGAAGTACGGTTGGTGTAGTTGGCTAGTGCAGGGTTAGCGTAGTGCCTGACACCTCTGAGCTCCACACAGCAGACTGAAATTTGGTTCTCTTGGTTGAGATTGGCATAGTTTACCAATAAGAGGCGAGACTCCCAATGTTAACGACGAATACAAGGATACAAGCATCTGCCAAATATGATAATGAATTTTAATAATCATAGATTTTGGCTGAAAACTTGAAAACCTCGTATGTAATTTATTTGGAAAGTGCATTTTCAAATATGAAATAACGACACCCTTGCGCAATTGAATTTCTACACATATGGAAACATACCTGGTCATTTTGTTCACTTAAGTGTATAATTTGTCTGGTTATTTCTGAAATATTAAGTTAAATATTAAATATAACATTAAATATTAATGTTCTAGTGCATATTAGATGAAGTACATCTCAAGCTAACCACCAATCAGTACACCTGAGATAGACGGCAGTGTAATAGAAGGCAGTTCAAGTGTGTTTTAAAGGCCATTCTCTATAAAAATGTGGCTTTTCCATGATTAGCGGATACACAGCCGAGACTAGTGGGAATAGTGGATATCGATAAGACCTGCTGGGGCTTTGGCTGAAAGCTAGCCGCCTAGCTAACCTGGCTAGCAAGATAGAGTGCCAGTAAGGTAACTAACATTAACACAAGACATTCAAAACATCAGGTTTACAGTTATATGGATTACATAATTAGCTCACCTGGTTAGCTAGCTAGCTTAGCACATGACAGTGTAGCTAACATTAGCATTGGGTGAAAGACAATGAGTAAATATTAGTTTTATGTAGAATCATAGTAGCCATCCTTCATGTAATGCTAGTTAGCCAACAAGCTAACACAGCTAATCTTATTCCAGACCTAATTTTGAGGTAGCAATTCATAATCCTATGCAAACGATTGGGAAGACGGAATATTGCGATATCGTTATCCCTGTGAAGAAGTTATCCCACATTAATTTTTTTGCAGAATGCAAATATATAAATATGTAAGTGGATCCTCTAACTTATTTTCAATCAGCTAAATTTGACCAGAGGTGCTCACACTTTTGCATAACCCTAGCAGCGTACTACGCACGTTAACGTGCCCTAGATCCTGCGGCGGTGTGCCCCCAGACTGACCCTACTTGTGGCGTTTTGTGGGCCATTACTCATAATGATCTGGGCGCGACACGGCCGCGTCCCCGCCAGTTCATCTCCATTGGCTGTAATGGCTTTTGTCAGGCAGGTGGAGATGTGCGGCGATGGCCGTCTTTAGAGGGACTCTCTGAAGGGAAATGGATGTCACTTCTGCTTTAGTCTGTTAGGAGGGAGTTTAATGATCCTGAACAGAGCCAGATCTCTCTCTCCTCCAGCTCTGCATTACACCCACACCTGCCTTTAGCTCTCACTTTGCAATACTAACAAGTATGCCTAGGTGCTGGAATCAGAGAGAGTCCAGATAGAACAGAGTTCTGACAACTGCATGCACACAGAGACAGTGGGGCTCCTAACAACCACCTGGAAGACCTAGTAGACAACGAGAACAGCGCCCATCAAATCAACAGCCATTAAAGCTTTGAGAGAGAGAGTGACAGTAGAACATCAAGCTCTGAAGATCTGAACAGGGCCGCGGGTGTTTCGGCCCATCCGTTTGGAAATCAAACCAAGAAGAACGGTCTGACCAGCCTAAAGTCCAGACCGCAACGTCGTTCACCAACACGTTGTAGTTCAGTTCATAGATGGACTCAACCTCAAACATTCTCCTGTAGAATCTCCTGATGCTCAGTGCATGTGTGTGTGTGTGTGTGTGTGTGTGTATGTGTGTGTGTGTGTGCGTCTGTGTATATGTGTCTGTGTATGTATGTGTGTGTGTTTGTGTATGTGTGTGTGTGTGTGTTTGTGTGTGTATGTATGTATGTGTGTGTGTGTGTGTGTGTGTGTGTGTGTGTGTGTGTCTGTTTGTGTATGTGTGTGTGTGTGTGTATGTGTGTGTCTGTGTGTGTGTGTGTGTATGTGTATGTGTGTGTGTGTGTTTGTGTGTGTGTGTGTGTGTGTGTGTGTGTGTGTGTGTGTGTGTGTGTGTGTGTGTGTGTGTGTGTGTGTGTATGTGTGTGTGTGTGTGTGTGTGTGTGTGAGATGCTGTGACCCTTTAAACACCCGTCTGGTCATCAATACGGCGAGGGCAGTGGACTGTGACCCAACCAATCACAACTTATGCTGTCGGCCGCCTCTCTCTCTCCCTCTCTCTCTCCCTCTCTCTCTCCCTCTCTCTCTCTCTCTCCCTCTCTCTCCTGCTTTCTCTCGTTCTTCTTCGTTCATTCTGCTCGTCCTGTCTTCAGCCGGGCTCTCTATCCGTGTTCCGTACGGCCCTCTCTCTATCGGTGCGTCTCTGTCCGTGGTGCTGAAGTGACTGTATGTAGATGGGGGTGTTAGCAGTGGTAATTGGAGATGATGAAGTTTGGCCGTGGTCCTGACAGCAGCCTAGTGAAGATGGATGATTCTCATTTCAGCCTGTAAATGTTGTCAATTCTACAGCTCCGCCAGCCATCAGCCTCATCACACACACACCCGTGCGCTCACATCACAGCTGGGACAGGGACTGGAGAACGGCCAGTGAAAGAGAGATGACGGGATAGACGCTGAGTGAGGTGGGGGGGGAGGGACAGATGAGGAAATGGACAATAGGCCAATGCCCTTATGGGGAGGGAGACTAATGGAATAGTTTGCTGGAAGAAATTACCTTGTTTCCTCCCGTAAGCCCTAATGTAGGTGATCAGCCGAGGCGTGTTTGGTGCAGGACGTTAGCTCCTTTAGCTTCGCGTTGGGGCTACAAGGCTAATGTAGCTGATGGAAGCCTATGGGCACCATGCTGCCCTACTGTCAGGGCCTCACGTTTTTAGTCGGTGGTAATATGGTGATTATACTTGTACTGAATCTCTCCTGCACTGCAGTGACGCTCTCTTTTCATTGTTATGATTTGGTTGGAGACAAATGGGTTAAATATTTCAGAGGGGCTAAAAAATTACTATCTAAATAATCTGGACTTTCATTTCTCCATGACCTTTACACGGCCGGTCCAGGGTGTTCCCTGCCTTCTACCCAATGTGGGGTTGGATAGGCTCCAGCATCACCCATGACTGAAAGGAAATGAATGATGGAATGGTGTCTACAATAGAGATGGTTAAATTCATGCTGGTTTAATTTTGGGACGGACTTGACTTGCTATCGCCTTTGCATCTCTAATATCAGAGTTATATATCTACAGGGGTTGGACAATGAAACTGAAACACCTGGTTTTAGACCACCATCATTTATTAGTATGGTGTAGGGCCTCCTTTTGCGGCCAATACAGCGTCAGTTCGTCTTGGGAATGACATATACAAGTCCTGCACAGTGGTCAGAGGGAGTTTAAGCCATTCCTCTTGCAGGATAGTGGCCAGGTCACTACGTGATGCTGGTGGAGGTTCGTCCTTCTTGGTGGTATGCTGACATTACCCTGGATACCGTGGCTCCTGATACATCACAAAGACTTGCTGTCTTGGTCACAGATGCGCCAGCAAGACGTGCACCAACAGTTTGTCCTCTTTTGAACTCTGGTATGTCACCCATAATGTTGTGTGCATTGCAGTATTTTGAGCAGAACTGTGCTCTTACCTGCTAACTGAACCTTCACACTCTGCTCTTACTGGTGCAATGTGCAGTTAATGATGATTGGCCACCAGGCTGGTCCAATTTAGCCATGAGACCTCCCACACTAAAATGACAGGTGTTTCAGTTTCATTGTCCAACCCCTGTATATCGTCGCTGTCCAAGGAAAAATAAGTATCTTCAAAATGGTGACTTTACAGGAGAGGCCAAAAACCTTATCTAGCTTCAATGGAAGTCAATGGAACCAGACGTCTTTGAAGCCATATTGGTCCATCTTTGTTGGTCCATTCATTGTGATGTTTTCACACCTTGTAAATAGCAGCTCATGTGATCAAATGATGCATAAAAGTGAAAATCCACAAAAATGGAGGCCCATGTTTTTGATTGATTCATCCTCTCAAAATTTGTTTCTCAGATACACTCTTCTATCTCCACCCCATCCTGCTAGCATGAAGACTGGTGAGCTAAGCCTGGGCACTTTTTAGCCCCCGGCTGGTTAACAGCTCAGCTTGTTCTGAGGCAGTAGCCGACACCACCGCCTTATCTTCACCTCTTCGTAGTAGGGGGCATCGTATCATATTAGTAGTTCTGCATATGGACGGGATATGTAATGTATAGGATTGTTGGCGGTCCATCGAGATGTGTTAGCCTCAGTAGTCTACACATATACTGCCAAGCCAGCTTTCTCATTGGTCAACACCTGAGCCGAACGGCAGGCCTTACTTGTTGGAATGACCACTGACGTTAGGAAGGTGACAGCGAATCAGCTAGTCGTGTCTTGATTTGGGATGGATAGAACCAATTCTGTGAGAACAAGACCCCTCTAGATTCCTTCTGGAATTCCTACATCACTGATTCTAAATATGAGTTGTAGCTGAACCAGGTTCCAGGTAGTTGTTAGGAATAGAAAGCAGCAGTAGCTCTGTTTAGCAGTGGTAATTGGTCATGACCAGATGGCCATCAGGTTAGCACCAACATACTACTAGAATCCAACAGAGGTGCTAGCAGACACTTTTTGGCAGTTATGGCTTGAACTATAGGCCTAACATGCCGTCTGAGAAGGTAGGAGGTGGCATCGACAGTAGACATCGACCAGTCATGATTCAGAAAGCATGGAACCACTGGTTTCAGAAGAAGAACATGCCTGTAGGTCATCTGGACATCCTAGACAAGTTACCGCCAGTGAATATGAGTCATAGCCAAGGTTATAGGTTCCAGGTAGTTGTTAGGAATGGAAAACAGCAGCAGCTCTAAAATGATACTTCTCACTGAGCCACTGCAGAACTGCTGCAAGGTACTGTATGTCTGTATATGTCTCCAACATGGATGGTCCTTTACAAGCTTCAACCGTTTGTGTTTAAACAGCCAAGAGCTGTTGATGTGATCCGCTGTTAGCTTGGTGCCAACATGCTACTCAAAACCCATAGAGGTGCTAACAGATGCTAGCAGAGTTTTGTCATGTATGGCCTAAATTGTTGGCCTAAGACAAGGGTGCACAACTCTGGTCCTGGAAGGCTGGTGTCCAGCACAATTTGATGATGTACCTGCTCAAACACACCTGATTCAACCCATCTGGTCATTGCCTTTAGTAGGTGTGGTTGAGGAGGGGAACTACCAAACTGTGCTGGACATTGGGGCACACCTAGCCTAATGTCTCTCTCTCTCTCTCTCTCTCTCTCTCTCTCTCTCTCTCTCTCTCTTTCTCCCTCTCTCTCCCTCTCTCTCTCTCTCTCACTCGCTCTCTCTCTCTCTCTCTCTCTCTCTCTCACTGTCTCACTCTCACTCTCTCTCTCACTCTCTCTCTCACTCACTCACTCTCTCTCTCACTCACTCACTCTCTCTCTCTCTCTCTCTCTCACTCTCTCTCTCTCTCTTTCACTCTCTCTCTCACACTCTCTCTCTCTGTCTCTCTCTCTCTCTCTCTCCTTCTCTCTCCCTCTCTCTCCCTCTCTCTCTCTTTCTCTGGGTTTTGACACAGCTCTGCTGTCTTTTAGCCTCGCTCACATCCCATTTACATAGCATATTTCTCTCTCTCTCTCTCTCCCTCTCCCTCTCTCCCTCCCTCTCTCTCTCTTCCTCTCTCTCTCTCTGGGTTTTGACACAGCTCTGCTGTAATGGTTCTTCTCCCAGTGCACATCAATAACAGATGAGGCCCCTAATCGCGCAACACCAAAATAATTTCACCCCAGCCCGGTTCGCCCCGCCATGCATTTACATAATACCATTTCCCCCTCTCTCTCTCCCTCTCTCTCTCTCCCCACTCTCCTCCTTTCTTACTGTGCGCATTGTCTCCTGGAAGGATTCCTAAAATGAAATATATTACAGGGAGCGGGCGTGTGTGGTATTTAGCGCTGTGCGGTATTAAGCGAGGGCGACTGTGGGGGAGCCATTTATCGGTGTGTGACTCCGGAGCAGAGTGTGGCAGCTCACACTGCGATCGCTCGCACACCGCAGAGACGCTTCACTGAGCGGCAGGAGCTCGCCCGCGGTTTTGTATTCCTGTCTTTGTGGGGTCTGGATCAGACCGTATATCAGATTTACTGACCACAGACCTTTAAAAACCGTGAAGACTTCGGGCCACAGTTCTAATGGCTAGCTCCTTATTAGCCTTGTAGGGTTGTTTTGCATGTAGCTACATGCTAACTCAAACTAAACCTCAACATCAGCAACCAGGAGCTAATCGGCTCCTGTATTAATAATTACTGAGTGTAGCTCATTGTTATCCAGTGATTTAGGATTCCTCTTTATGTCCTTGTGTATGGCTGTAGCTAAATGCTAACTGTCGCTACACAGTAACACAGCTATAGCTACAACCTCAGCAGCTAAAAGCTAACCTTAGCACATGTCTTTCATTCACCTACATACACAGAGAACTGAAAGCAGTGAGGCTTTATAGGCCACAGTCATGGCTAGTCATCCCTCTGTATGTTTGTAGCTACATGCTAACCCAGCCCTGGTCACCAGCTAAACTAGCATTTATGTGCTGGTCAGCCATTTTGACTGGGTGATCAGCTGAACCAGCATAAACCAGCGTAGAGGACCACTGGACTTTTAACCAGCTAATGTTCCGGTCTTTTCTGTGGGGTTCTGAATGTAGCTTAATGCTAACTTTACAAGTGTAGCTTCATGCTACACCAACCCTTCAGCATAAGTTAGCCGGTCACCAGTAAGTCCAGCATTTGTCGTGTTTTAGATGCTGGTATGCTGCTCAACCACTTGACTATGATGAGCTAGCGCTAAACTAGCGCTAAACCAGCTAACCTGTCTTTTCTGTGGTAGCTAAATGCTAACATTACAAATGTACCAACCTTAAGTTTAATCTTAGCCGCTAACACTAACCTCCAAGCTCATGCAGTGGCTTTAGGTGACTAAGCTAATCCCGAATGAAACTCATATAAAGAAAAATGCAGGTTTTAAGCATTGTGTGAATTAGCATAGGCTATGCTTAGCTAGCTAGCTAATTATTAGTTTACTCATTAAATCATATTTTTGTGGTTTATATGTGCTTCTATGTGCCTGGAACTGAATGCTAAACACCCCTAACCATAACCTCAGGAAACGGAAGTGAATCTTTTTATTGAATGATTTTTATTTTATTATATTTAAATTAATTTTTATATTTAATATTATTTTTTAATTTATAAAAACTTTTTCTCCCTGTCTCTTGAAAGCAGCCAAATGACCCCCGGCATCACCATGTTTGTTATGAATATTACTAGCGGGGTCCCCATAAACAGGAATTAAACATACCCATTTGTGTGTGCTGGTATTACTATCTTTCTGAGGACTCCCATTGTTCCAGATAATAATGAGACTGAACACCTAACCCTAACCTAACCTTAATGTTCCAGGATGTGTTTTGGCTCTTCATGCCATTTCGTAACATAGTCACGTTGTCCTATCCGAGGTCGTGCAGTCCTTACGAAGCGGTGAATACACGGGGTCATTCGGCTGCTTTTGACTGACTGTATTCTACATTACTGGCCTGATTTTGTTTTCGCTGCTCTGTTGTTTTTCTGGATGCTATGCTGACGGAATGTATTAGCGCCTGCTTGACCCAAACCCCACTCCATGACCTTATTCATTATCATCAGTCAGTCACAATCATAGACACTCTTTCCTCATCCCTCCGTTCATTTTTTCTTCATTTTAAGACCTGTCCTGTATGAATTTCAATATTTTGCCGACCCTTATTGGCCCCCTTTGTCATCTCTCTCTCTCTCCCTCCCTCCGTCTCTCCCTCTCTCTCTCTGGTTCGGATAATTAGTTCAGCATTAGGCCCGTTGGCCTGTTGATTTATCGCCGGCGTAACGCGACGGGATCGAAAGAGGAAATTCAAATGAAGTGAGCCTGACAAGCGCACGCTGTTTTATACGCTCCCCCACGAAGCGAGGGACACTAATTAATAGATCCTCCAGCTCTTAATGGCCGCAGACTGAGAGAGAGAGAGGGGAGGTGTAGCGGAGGAGAACGAGGGTGGAGAGGTGTGAAGAGAAATATCAGCCTTGCAACTTTATCAACACTGGAGAGGAAAATGCAGACCCTTTCCAACATGCCTACATGCTAAAGGTGATAGGAAGGGAGTACTGTATGGCCTAGACCGTATTCAATCATCCTCAGAGTAATAGCTGCACCCAGAAGGAATCAGCCACCAGGAACAAAACTTGGTGGGTAGGTTTAACATCATGAGACACGCCAATGATTCGAGTTCCAAGCTCGACCGTGTGACGTAAGCAGGGACAGGCCATAACCCTGTACCTGACTGACCCAACAGCCACGATTGTGGACAGTCAGTAAGCAGTGGTGTCCTCCATCAGTCATCCTTTTAGTGCAGCACCATTGACAGACGGCTGCACCACGCCGGACTACATGCATACAGACAGACGACTGTCCTTAACACCACGTCACCGTCACCAAAGACTGCAGTGGTGTCGTACCAGACTGTCATGGAGTGACTCAGAATGGCAGCGGGTCATCTTCAGTCCTGCTTTTGTCTTGGTGGAGGCGACCAACGAATCCATTGGAATTTATTGGTCCAGAAGACCTGAGGTCACTCCACCTTTGGGTAGCATGAGTAACACTGAGTAATGCATTAGTGAACATGAAGTTATGCATTAACAATGGTTCACTAATCTTAAGTTTACATAGTGTACATATATATATATATATATTCTGTGCTTTACAGGTATCATGTACCGTGTGATACGTAGTCCAGATGGGCTAATTGGAATTTGTTGGCAGCAGGTTTGATATGTAATCTGGTCACAATGTAAATATTACCGTACATCCCACATTACAGTTAATATAGATGTAAATATCGGATTATACATTTCACTGGGTAAAGCCGGTTTTCTTTCATCTTCTTGTCAATGAAAGAATGCTTTTAGACTGAGGAGAAATGATTTTATGTTCCTTTCCAAGATGCCGCATGGCTGCCATATATTTCTATTATATAAGCTATTTCCATTCATACAACTCGCCATTCCAAAATTGGAATGATGTCAATATGCCTGAGCACAAAGAAAAATCAGGCAGGAAAATAATATGAAAAAGATGTTCTCAGATTACTGGACTGACCACACGGTAGCCCAGACCTCAACGTCACTGAATATGTGTGGGGTTATTTGGATGGTGGGATGTGCTAAACCAACTTCCAAGACTGAACTTTGGGTTTTCAAGGTTCTTTGAGAAACTGAAAGTGGGCCTCCTGAAAAGAACCATAGCATAGAGTGGATACAGTGAATCTTGACACATCTGATAGTCTATTTAGTTGCTGAGGACTCCATCTTATTCTACATTCTATATAATATTCTATTTTCTATAAAATACAGCCTTTATATTTCTACACACACTGACGGCGTTTAGCTGGCGCTCTTATCCAGAGCGACTTACCAGGGTATTCATATTACAGGTAAGCCAGTGTGGTGTTAGGAGTCTGGCCCAAGGACTCTTATTGGGGTAGCACAGCATAGTCACCCAGACTGGGAATCGAACCCCCATCTCCCAGGTGGCATGGTAGCGCCCTGGTGAGTAGTGGTGTTATCCACCGAGCCACACACAGTGGAAGCAACCAACCACATGACTGGAAAGTAGCACAGTACTATCAATATTAGTAATGACTATCGTTGAAGAGGTAGGCTAGTCTGAATGCTGTCCTCTCATCATCACTGACGGACGTTTGTTATCGGAGTTATGAAGCTGCTGTAGATGTACTGCTTGCTCTCGCTGTCCTGTAGAACTGTAGCGGTCACTACAATGACAAGTGCAGTATGAGCTGCTCCACAAGGACTAACTTGAGCTCCAGTCCCCAGACACACTTGCACTCTCTTCCGACCTCTTCCGGCACTTTCTGTCTGTTGGCGGACTCCCAGGAGTCCTCAGGTTGGGCTGTCGGCTGCCCGTCAATCATGTTAAGCAAGGGGGCAGACTCGCTGAAGGTCTCTCTCGTTGTAATTGTTCCTATTTTAAAGACCACAACACACACACTCGCACTCGGGGGACGTGGTGTAACCCAGAGGTTAATGCCCCCGTTGGCAGGTTGGTGACCTTTGACCCCTCCAGCTTTAGTGCTCAGCAGTGAAATGGACTGAGGAATTATGGGGCTTTGAGACGAGTCCATAGAACCCTGACGCTGTCTGCGCCTGCTCATGTGTGGTGTGTGGGTGCATTTGACTTTGAGTGACACCTTTGACACTCTGCTTGTGTTCAGTTGTGTTGAGGGTGAAGCGGAAGCTTTGCCAAGCCAGCCTGCCTTGCCTGTCAAAAGTTTGGGGACACCGGTATTGGTTTGCAGCAAGATATTAGCTCCGCCTGACACCATCTTGAAATTCCAACTTCGGAATATTTGCCGTATAATGAGAATGACCTTCCGGTGTCTGACATTCTCTGAGCGTAAGCTAACCACCAAGCAGCAGCTCACCTATCAACCATAACGTCACTCACCGTCGCCCTCTAGAGGAGTCATTAGCAACCATCGCAGATAGGCACCAACACGCAGCACGAAGGGAGAGGCGATGCAACTCCGGGACCGTAACCGCGTATATAGACGCGAGCTGAAACGCAGAGTGAAGCTTTCGCGGTGGAGCTACTCACAGTGCAAAGCATAACACAGCGTATCACACAGCCTGCCTATCACACGACGGCCCCGTATACATATACACTAATCCCTCCTTCAGGAACACAGCTCGGCTCACGCTGCTGAAACGCCAGGGTGACAGCAGGAAACGCGCTCCGTAAGCATTGTGTCATAAATGCTCAGGACCACGAGGCATCACTACCGGACAACTTCAGCAGCTCCGAGCCTTCGCCTGCATGCAGTGTGACGTTCGGTCGGCTCGTCATACTGGAAGTTCATTTCTCAAGAGTCAAACAGCAGACAGCCAGCACCACCAGAGCTGCTGTTCATAGGAGCTCTGTCTGGAGCCACTATCCGTCTGTCCGTCTATCCATCTATCCATCTATCTGTCTGTCTATCTATCTATCTATCTATCTATCTATCTATCTATCTATCTATCTATCTATCTATCTATCTATCTATCCGTCTATCCGTCTGTCCGCCTATCCATCTATCCGTCTGTCCGTCTATCCGTCTATCCGTCTGTCCGTCTATCCATCTATCCGTCTATCCATCTATCCGTCTGTCTGTCTATCCATCTATCTATCTATCTATCTATCTATCTATCTATCTATCTATCTATCTATCTGTCTCTCTATCTATCTATCCATCTATCTATCTATCTATCTATCTATCTATCTATCTATCTATCTATCTATCTATCTATCTATCTGTCCGTCTATCTGTCTAACCGTCTATCCGTCTATCTATCTATCTATCTGTCTATCTATCTATCAATCTATCTATATATCCATCTGTCTATCTATCTATCTATCTATCTATCTATCTATCTATCTATCTATCTATCTATCTATCTGTCTATCTATTTATCTATCTATCTATCTATCTGTCTATCTTTTTATCTATCTATCTATCTAATTATCTATCTGTCTATCTGTCTATCTATCTATCTATCTATCTATCTATCTATCTATCTATCTATCCATCCATCTGTCTATCTGTCTATTTATCTATCTATCTATCTATCTATCTATCTATCTATCTATCTATCTATCTATCTATCTATCTATCTATCCATCTGTCTATCTGTCTATCTATTTATATATCTGTCTATCTATCTATTTGTCTATCTATCTATCTATCTATCTATCTATCTATCTATCTATCTATCTATCTATCTATCTATCTATCTATCTATCTATCTATCTATCCATCTGTCTATCTGTCTATCTATTTATCTATCTATCTGTCTATCTATCTATCTATCTATCTATCTATCTATCTATCTATCTATCTATATATCTATCTATCTGTAAATCCATCCATCCATCCAATGTAGCAATGACCGTAATTGTATCTGAAGTTGAAATTGGCTCAGACTGTGGTGATTGTTTATGTTTGTTTACATATTAAGATGATATTTATTTATTTATTTATTTATTTATTTATTTATTTATTGATAGAATTTTCTGGATGGCGGATATTCTATGGAAATGGCCACTTTAGCATCGTTCACTGGGTGGGACACTAAACAGCCCGGACTGAGTGTGTAACAGCCCTAAGTGTGCGTTTAGCCCTTAGCGTGCCCTGAAACAAGTGTTCCCTACTTAACCCTAAACCTCTGGGCCCTAACCCGACTTCCCCCAACACAAAACCCTCTATAGGCAGCTATAGAGCAGCAGCGAGGTCAGGCTTAAGCATAAGCTCACTGAGGCGCAGGGTCAACACCAGGGTCCGTAAGGTCGGAGGTCAATAGCAAGGGGGGTGGTCAGGAGGGGGTCAAGCAGTGCCGGCAGCCAGGCTGGGAAGAGCGGAGCTTGGGGAAGAGGGGTGGTATCGGTGTGCGTGACCACGCCTCCCCAGATACAGGCCCCGTTCCCTCTGCTCTTACCTGGACGGGCTTGCCGTTGCTGGTGGTGTCTGGGATGGGGTAAATGTCGGGGTAGGGCTGTCGGTCTAACACACGGTCCAATACCTCGAGCTGCTGCGGCGTGAAGAGCTCCCCTCGCATCTGCTTCCGCAGGAAGTCCCGCCCCGAGTGGGCGTGGCCGTTCGCCAAGGAAGAATCCTGAAGATCTGGACAGAGGATAAAAGAGACCACTGATGTGAGAACTGGGCTTAAAGGAGAACTCACTCAGTGTAATTAGAAAACCCTGTACACCAACTGTACACCAACACACTACTTACAGCACACTAACACATTACACTTACTGAGTTACTGTACACCAACACACTACTTACAGTACAATAACACATTACACTTACTGAGTTACTGTACACCAACACACTACTTACAGTACACCAACACACTACACTTACTGAGTTACTGTACACCAACACACTACTTACAGTACACTAACACATTACACTTACTGAGTTACTGTACACCAACACACTACTTACAGTACACTAACACATTACACTTACTGAGTTACTGTACACCAACACACTACTTACAGCACACTAACACATTACACTTACTGAGTTACTGTACACCAACACACTACTTACAGCACACTAACACATTACCCTTACTGAGTTACTGTACACCAACACACTACTTACAGCACACTAACACATTACACTTACTGAGTTACTGTACACCAACACACTACTTACAGCACACTAACACATTACCCTTACTGAGTTACTGTACACCAACACACTACTTACAGTACACTAACACATTACACTTACTGAGTTACTATACACCAACACACTACTTACAGCACACTAACGCATTACACTTACTGAGTTACTGTACACCAACACACTACTTACAGCACACTAACGCATTACACTTACTGAGTTACTGTACACCAACACACTACTTACAGCACACTAACACATTACACTTACTGAGTTACTGTACACCGACACACTACTTACAGCACACTAACACATTACACTTACTGAGTTACCGTACACCAACACACTACTTACAGCACACTAACACATTACACTTACTGAGTTACCGTACACCGACATGCTACTTACAGCACACTAACACATTACACTTACTGAGTTACTGTACACCAACACACTACTTACAGCACACTAACACATTACACTTACTGAGTTACTGTACACCAACACACTACTTACAGCACACTAACACATTACACGTACTGAGTTACTGTACACCAACACACTACTTACAGTACACTAACACATTACACTTACTGAGTTACTGTACACCAACACGCTACTTACAGTACACTAACACATTACACTTACTGAGTTACTGTACACCAACACACTACTTACAGCACACTGAGTTACTGTACACCAACACGCTACTTACAGTACACTAACGCATTACACTTACTGAGTTACTGTACACCAACACACTGCTTACAGTACACTAACACATTACACTTACTGAGTTACTGTACACCAACACACTGCTTACAGTACACTAACACATTACACTTACTGAGTTACTGTACACCAACACACTACTTACAGCACACTAACACATTACACTTACTGAGTTACTGTACACCAACACACTACTTACAGCACACTAACACATTACACTTACTGAGTTACTGTACACCAACACACTACTTACAGTACACTAACACTTCAACTTACTGAGTTACTGTACACCAACACACTACTTACAGTACAATAACACATTACACTTACTGAGCTACTGTACACCAACACACTACTTACAGCACACTAACACATTACCCTTACTGAGTTACTGTACACCAACACACTACTTACAGCACACTAACACATTACCCTTACTGAGTTACTGTACACCAACACACTACTTACAGTACACTAACACATTACACTTACTGAGTTACTGTACACCAACACACTACTTACAGCACACTAACACATTACCCTTACTGAGTTACTGTACACCAACACACTACTTACAGTACACTAACACATCACACTTACTGAGTTACTGTACACCAACACACTACTTACAGCACACTAACGCATTACACTTACTGAGTTACTGTACACCAACACACTACTTACAGCACACTAACGCATTACACTTACTGAGTTACTGTACACCAACACACTACTTACAGCACACTAACGCATTACACTTACTGAGTTACTGTACACCAACACACTACTTACAGCACACTAACACATTACACTTACTGAGTTACCGTACACCAACACGCTACTTACAGTACACTAACACATTACACTTACTGAGTTACCGTACACCAACACACTACTTACAGTACACTAACACATTACACTTACTGAGTTACACAACACACTACTTACAGTACACTAACAAATTACACTTACTGAGTTACCGTACACCGACACGCTACTTACAGTACACTAACGCATTACACTTACTGAGTTACCGTACACCAACACACTACTTACAGTACACTAACGCATTACACTTACTGAGTTACCGTACACCAACACACTACTTACAGTACACTAACACATTACACTTACTGAGTTACCGTACACCAACACACTACTTACAGTACACTAACACATTACACTTACTGAGTTACCGTACACCAACACACTACTTACAGTACACTAACGCATTACACTTACTGAGTTACCGTACACCAACACACTACTTACAGTACACTAACGCATTACACTTACTGAGTTACCGTACACCAACACACTACTTACAGTACACTAACACATTACACTTACTGAGTTACCGTACACCAACACACTACTTACAGTACACTAACGCATTACACTTACTGAGTTACCGTACACCGACACACTACTTACAGTACACTAACGCATTACACTTACTGAGTTACTGTACACCAACACACTACTTACAGCACACTAACGCATTACACTTACTGAGTTACCGTACACCAACACACTACTTACAGTACACTAACACATTACACTTACAGTACGCACACGCTACTTGGTTTGGCTAGTCAAAGTACTGTGTAGCTTATAGCATGTTTAGCTTAGCTAAGCGGTTTTAAAGACGAATGAATGAATGAATGAATGAATGGATGGGTGGCTAAATGCATGAATGAATGAATGGATGGATGGATGGATGGATGGATGGATGGATGGATGGATGGATGAATGAATGAATGAATGAATGAATGAAAGTCTTGTACAAGCTTTACATGTCTATGTTTTTATCTGGAACACCAACAAAATGTCCATGGGAATCATTGGCAGCTTAGCACTATGGCTAGCGCTAGCAGAAACTAGCAGTGCGGTAACGATGTCTGGGTTTGGACATGAACTGAAGACTTTCTTGCGTAACCTGGCAACAGTTGCAATGAAACAGTTGGGGGCGGAGCATGGCTGGGTTGGATTAGGGCTGATCTTGAAGTCTTCCCACATAGGAGGTCATTACGAAACTAGTCCTAGTACTGTTTACTCCATGAGAGACGCAGCAATAACACCAACATCTTCATAGGAGCAAACCGTTACATTACTCAACATCTCGGGAGAGATGGACACTCGCGGACGGACACACACACACACAGACAGAGTGGCGCGAGTGTTAAGGCGGCAGTGTGAGTGAGTTATTACAGCGCTGTTGAGTTTCTGAAGAGACAATTATAAGAGCCGAGAGAGCTACAGCCTTCAAATGATTACAGAGAGAGAGGGATGGGGGGTGGGGGGGAGAGAGGGAGAGCAAAAAAAAGAAAGAATAGAAACGAAAATCCCTGATATAGAGCCAATTCATTTCTCCAAAACGCCTCCGAGAGCTTATTCTAGAGACCTGGAGGGCAGGAGCAATCCGAGAGAGAGAGGAGGGGAGTGATAAGTGACAGACAAAGCCCCCACATAAACGCTCCTCTTTCATTTTGTTGCTGAAATCAGTTCATTTGAATGTGAATTCATCGCCGCTGTCCTGCGTCACCATGTCGAAGCGATATCTCTAGAACCATCTCAGTGTAGGTGTGCGGTATACGGCGCCTGTGATTTAAATACACCGTACGCTGCTAGATTTGCATTTATAGGCCGAATGGCCGCACACACACACACCACACACGTGCTGCACAAACTCACACTGGCGCCAGCTACGTACACAGACTCCCACACGGAGGGGAGTGTATGATCCGCGGTGTTTTTGACCCCCTTAATCCCGGTGGTCAGTGTGTCTGATAGAATTCAATTGATCAATCATGTCTGTGTGATGGCACCATTTCAGCAGGCTTATTGCTTTCACCTCCCTTCAAAAGACGCACGCACAAAGGAGCGGCCGCCGCGGGCTCCTGAGGACCCGACCCGTCTGGGAGCGGCTCCCGTCCCTCGCTCTCCGGGCGCTGTGTGTTTGTGCCGCCTTTATTTCAGCTCTCGTCACTGTGTGTGTATTATTACAGAGAGCTTCCACAGCCGCCCGCTAACAGCACAGTCAAACTGATGAGGGTTCCTCAGTGGTTCTGTGTAGAACCATAAGCACTCAAAGAACCGTTTGCCATTAAAGGATGGTTCTATATATGATATAAGTGCTCAAAGAACCATTTGCATGTCTGAATGTGTTGTAGATGGTTCTATATGTGACATCAGGCTTCATACCTAAAACACATGGTTCTTTAAGGGTTCCTAGGAAAGACTGTGGTTTTATAAAGAACCCTTTGGTTCTATATATGATACGATAAGTACTCGAAGAACCACATGCATGCTTCAATGTGTTGTAGATGGTTCTATATGTAGTGTTAAGCTTCACACTTAGTTCTTCAAGGGTTTCCTAGTAAAGGATGTGATGTATGAATAAGTATCTTGAATGTATTGATGGTTCTATACGTGAAAGCACACAAAAGACATGGTTCTTTGGTTTCTTTTTGGTTCTATTATTTATGACACATGATATAAGAACCAAAATGGCACTCAAAACCAGGACCTATATTTATATGATGTACTCTTCAGTGTGTTGCAGTGTGGTAGATGGTTATATGGTGTGTTTAAGCTTCACACTTAATTCTTCAAGTTCTTTTCCTATGTGGCAAGGGATGTGGTTGGTTATATATAGAAATATGATAACCACTTAAAGAACCCTTTGGTTCTTGAATATATATGAGAACCGGTACATGTGATATGATTAAGTACTCAAAGACTAAACCACATGTTCTTTGAAGGGTTTGTGTTGTAAAGACAGTGGTTCTATATAGAACCCATGAGCACTCAAGAACCACGTGCATGCTTCAATGTGTTGTAGATGGTTCTATATATAGTGCCAGGCTTCACACATAAAACAAATGTGTTCTTTAAGGGTTTCCTAGTAAAGGATAAAGAATATGTGGTTAGCACTAGAACCCTTTGGTTCATGAGATGTATGATAAGTACTCAAAGAACCATTTTGCATGCTATGAATATGATAGATGGTTCTATATACTACATCAAGCTTCATACTTAAAACACATGGTTCCTCAAAAGAACCTACAAAGACATGTTCTATCATGAGCACTCAAAGAACCACATGCATGCTTCAATGTGTTGTAGATAATTTTATATATGGTGTCAAGCTTCACATTTAATTCCTCAAGGGTTTCCTAGTAAGGGATGTGGTTCTATATAGAACCCTAACCACTTAAAGAACGCTTTGGTTCTATATATGATATATGATAAGTACTCAAAGAACCATTTGCATGCTTGAATGTGTTGTAGATGGTTCTATATACTATACCAAGCTTCATATTTAAAACACATGGTTCTTCAAGGGTTCTTAGGAAAGACAGTAGTTCTATATAGAACCATGAGCACTCAAAGAACCCTTTGGTTCTATATATGATATGATAAGTACTCAAAGAACCATTTGCATGCTTGAATGTG
>JAMWET010005527.1:72500-80000 GCA_024036415.1 Prochilodus magdalenae
GTGCCAACAGTAAAGTTTGGTTGGCGGGGGGCAGGAAAATGATCTGGGGCTGTTTTTCAGGCTTTGGACCCTTAAGATTCCAATGAAGGTTCCAGTGAAGGTTGCAGTGAAGTTTCCTGTGAAGTCTACAGTGAAGTCTACAGTGAAGGTTCCAGTGAAGGCTCCAGTGAAGGTTCCAAAGAAGGCTCCAGTGAAGGTTCCAAAGAAGGCTCCAGTGAAGGCTCCAATGAAGGTTCCAATGAAGGTTCCAATAAAGGTTCCAATGAAGTCTCCAGTGAAGGCTCCAATGAAGGTTCCAATGAAGGTTCCAATAAAGGTTCCAATGAAGGCTCCAGTGAAGTCTTCAATGAAGGTTCCAGTGAAGGCTCCAATGAAGGCTCCAGTGAAGGTTCCAATGAAGGCTCCAGTGAAGGCTCCAATGAAGGTTCCAGTGAAGGTTCCAATGAAGGCTCCAGTGAAGGCTCCAAAGAAGGCTCCAGTGAAGGCTCCAGTGAAGGCTCCAATAAAGGCTCCAATGAAGGTTCCAATAAAGGTTCCAATGAAGGTTCCAGTGAAGGTTTCAGTGAAGGCTCCAGTGAAGGTTCCAAAGAAGGCTCCAGTGAAGTCTCCAGTGAAATCTCCAGTGAAGTTTCCAGTGAAGGCTCCAATGAAGGTTCCAATGAAGGCTCCAGTGAAGGCTCCAATGAAGGCTCCAGTGAAGGTTCCAATGAAGGCTCCAGTGAAGGTTCCAATGAAGGTTCCAGTGAAGGCTCCAATGAAGGCTCCAGTGAAGGCTTCAATGAAGGTTCCAATGAAGGTTCCAATAAAGGTTCCAAAGAAGGCTCCAGTGAAGGCTCCAGTGAAGGCTCCAATGAAGGCTCCAATGAAGGTTCCAATAAAGGTTCCAATGAAGGTTCCAGTGAAGGTTTCAGTGAAGGTTCCAATGAAGGTTCCAGTGAAGGGTCTTGTTAATGCTACAGCACACAAACCTTTTAGACCATTGTATGCTACCAACTTTGTGGCAGCGGTTTGGGAAGGAACGCTTTCCTGTTCCAGCATGACTCTGGCACTATGAACAAACCCAGCTCCATAAAGACATGAAGCAACTCCAGAGGCCTCAACACAGAGCCCTGACCTCAACCCCACTGAACACCTTTGGAACTGTGAGCCAGCCTTCCAGTTCCGACCTCACCACGGGCTTGTGGGAAAGCCTTTTCTAGAGGAGTGGACCACTACCTGCTATTAGTACCAACTATGTATTAATGCCCATGGTTTTGGAGTAGGATGACTAACAGCCTCATATAGGTATGATGGTCGGGTGTCCACATACTTTTGACCACTGGTCTTTGTATTGCACTAAAACGGACACCCTACTGTTGTGTGCACGTATTTCATTATGCTTGTGTGTGTGTGGGATCTGGAGCTGCCTGGTCTACAGCAGGGGGCTGACCATAGATGGCTTTTTAATGTACATGTGCACACACACACACACACACACACACACTATACACACAAGCCTTCCCCGCACATACACAGCACCTCTGCTGGATTGAGATGTTTATCTAAGACGTGCCAGCGGTGTCCAATCCCCCAACCCTGATGCATCTGTCAATGTTCAGCCACTTCCATCTGTGCTGTGTGTGTGTATGTGTGTGTGTGTGTGTGTGTGTGTGTGTGTGTGTGTGTGTGTGTGTGTGTGTGTGTCTGTGTTGGCGTGTGCTCGCCCGTATGCATTTGAATGAAGACGGTAAATGAGAAATAGTGGTTTGTCAGTACCCGTGCTCTGCCTGCAGCACATTAGCCATACTGCACCAGCCATTAAGGACCACTTATTAATTATGAACACACATTTATTACACAGGAAATGACACGGGCTGTCTTACTTTCATCTCTCTTCCTCTTGGTAGCGTCGGCCGCCGGGCTGATCCCCAGAATCCCACTTATGGAGTAGGAGGAGCCTGCAGCATCACTGGTTACCGCAGACACCTGGGTCACGGCTACTGTGGACACTGACGGGTGACAGAGGTTTAAATGACCCTGGTAGTGACCATATGCAACCGTGACAACATCATAATGACAACAGGCAGAATGATATGGGATGATATTTTTATATGTGTACATTATACCTACATTAGTTATTCTAGAAGCTATCAGTGTCTCCCTGCCGTCACTGTGTCTGACGAAATTCAAATGAGCTCTGTTCTGATTGGCTGCTCTGGGTCATGCCTCTTTCTGAATGGGCGGAGCTAACCTTTGCCCAGTTTGCCCCTTTTCAAGTGAAACTCCATTGTTGTGTGTTAAATAGTCATCCTGAGTGATATGCTGTGAAACGCTCTGTTCTAGAGAAACTGGCAGAGTCAAAACTGTTCACAATGGTGGTGAATGGAACCAGACGTTTAAAGGAGCAGTGTGCAAGTTTTGGGGGGGTATATATGATCAGAAATATTAACATAACATACAAAACTATGTTTAACTAGAGTATAATTACCTGTAACTAGTATTTGTTGTGCTTTCGTTCGCTTAGAAAGAGCCTGCATATCTACACGAGAGTGGCTCGTCCTCCATCAGAGGCTGCCGCCACCATGTTTCTACAGCAGCTATGGTACATTTACATTTACAGCACTTAGCTGACGCTCTTATCCAGCGCGACTAACAAGGGTAATCATATTACAGGTGGGCCAGTGTAGTGTTAGGAGTCTTGCCCAAGGACTCTTATTGGTGTAGCACAGCATAGTCACCCAGACCAGGATTAGAACCCCAATCTCCCACATGTGGTGGTGGGTAGTGGTGTTATCCACTGAGCTACACCACCTATGGTACAGTAGTAGGGTTTGGACAAACCACACACTTGACTACAGAGAGTGATTTTCATGTTTCCTTTTTTTTTTTAAGTTAAAGCAGCAGTTGGAATTTGCTGGCGCTGCAGCACAGGCTGGAAGAATCCTTCCGGAAAAATGTAAAATCTAAAATTCTATCAGCTTTGTAACTACAACTCTGGTATTCATCTTCTTATCTGAGAGCTTCTTGTTTGAATTTTTATCTTCCGCCTTAAATGGTGCAGCTGTTATTATAACGTCTTGGGTGCCAGAATGTAACCGCAGCCTCTTTTAAGGTGGAACCAGAAAATTCAAACAAGACGCTGGTAAAGGAGGATGAATCCTCACCACCAAAGAAGAGAAAACATAAAGAGGCACCATAAGTGGAATCAGGACCTGTCAAAACATGACCACTACCATAGGTTCAAAGGAAATTGAGTGGTATGTGAGGGAAACAGTAGGGTGCAGTACATAAGCCTACCACTAGGGATTGCATACTGCTCCTTTAAAGCCTCTAAAAGCCACTTCACTGAAGGGGTTAACAGGACACGTTTATGAATATGCTGCCTGATGCCTGATTCATATGTGTAAGATATGTATAATAATATGTATAAGATTCATATGTACTGTATAAGACAGCCCCCAAAGAAAAGTCCCTTTTATTTTTTTTTCCATCATTGATATTCCATACATACACTCAGAACTCATGTGTAGGTTCACGGGTGGTTCTGGATAGTGAATACAATAGCTATATTTGTGTTATAGGCATGGAGAACCCTGGTTCCCATCACCACCACTGTAAAGAGCATCTCTCTGTACGTTTCTAGGCAATGAGCCATTCCATAATCAAAGCACTCTATATAATATCTACCTCTCAATCTCTCAATTATTTAGGAATTTTGAAATTTGGCTTTTCCATGCTGCCGGCCCTTTAAAAGCCTCCATCTTTCATTGGGACCATAGAACATTCCGTAAGCCTGATCGTTCTGGATACCAGCAAGTGGACAGCATGAGCAACCCGGCAGACGTTTGCTTTCAAGCTGACACTCGATAGCGACAGTGCAGGCCTTTGGCGCTAAGCGCTCGCGGCTAACGCTAAACCTCCGTCATGTTGTCAGCTGTAGATGTGGCGTGTTGTTGCTTTCTCAGCTGGCTGTTTTTTCACTGCTAAAGCCCCTTTCGGAAAAACAAGCTGTCAGTGGGTTTTGTGCACGCTGGTGGGATAAGGCAGCAACGCGCTAGCGGCTTTTCGACCTGTTAGCGCTCAGCCACGGAGGCTTCTTCCTGTCAGCCCTCCAGCCGCTCTCCCCCTCGCCTTATCTCACTTCCTGTCAGCTGATGTTCAGCTTGAGTGACAGTACGGTGGCCCCCGGGGGACGCTAAGGTGCGAAGACGCGGCTAATCCAGACTCCCAACAGACTGCGCTAAAACGGAGTAGTGGGAGAGCGAGAGACTTAAATAGAGACAGAAAGAGAGAGAGAGAGAGGGAGAGAGAGAGAAACAAATAGGCTGGTGAAGAGATAAAAGGCCTTTTCTCGCTCCTCGCACTCGTTTGCTAACGTAATGAATGCATATCCCTCTGTTTTTTCCTCTTGATTTATCATTTCAATTATCTTCTTTCTCTCCGCGTTTTTCACGTGGCGGGCCGGAGAACCGCAGCAAGCGCTCTATATTCAAAATCCCTAAATTTCAATTTTCCGCCTGAGTATGAGAAGCATTTATCATGGGGATCTGGAGTCTGTGCCGGCGCGGCGTTCGGGGGGGAGAATTAATTTAGATTAAGCGGCGATGTGCGATTATGAAGATTACTGACAGAGAGACAGAGGCAGATCCGCTAGGTGTGGAGTGGAGTCGCAACTTAGCACCTCGGTCTGATCTCAGAGCGCAGTTTTGTGGGGCTCATGAGGCGCATCAGTTCATAGGGCTAACATCTGCACAGCGTGAAAACGGAACTGGACGTGGCGGAGGAGTCCAGTCGGAGAGTTGCTAACATGCTGCCTTCAGGGCAGGCGTATCAAGCTAGGCTCATGTTGTCACAGTTCTGCAGAAGCTAAGCACTTATGAAGGCCTTGCTGATTAACTAATGCACAGAAGGTGTGGTGTGTGAGGTAGAGGGCTAGACGCTGTAGCCTGGAAGGGACTGAAAGGGGCCGGGTTGGTTTGAATTCCACTTTCAGAAGTACTATTTGGGCCTGGGGATTTCCAACATGGCCTCTTGTTTTTGACTAACTAAAGCCTATAAGGATTTAGCCTAGGCCTGGACTGAATGGTAACTTTAGTTTTTGTTTATAGGATTATCTGGGTCTGTGAAACTCGGCACAGAAGCCCTACCTGTTGCCACAACTTACAAAGGCGTGCTGTGAGTCTATATTAATTTCTTCATGCTTGTGACTTAATGAAACAAATGGTGAAATTATGCCAAGATTTATACCACATTTTTGTTTGGCTACTTTTAATTAGGAGTACTGGTTGGGTCTGGTTGGGTTTGGCTTTTAAATGTAGTTGGACCAGTATGACCTGGTTTGGGTTACAAACTTAGCAGTAATAATCTGGTTTGGTTGGGTTCAGGTTTCAAATTTAGCAGTGCTAATCATTTAGGGTTTAAATTTTGTACTCTTAGTCGGGTCTTGTTGGGTTTGCAGTAGTAGTTGGGTCAGGTCATGTTCAAGTTTCAAATTTCCCAGTACTCGTTGGGCTAGGTTGGGTTCAGCTTTCTAATTTAGCAGTGCTAGTTGGGCCTGGTTGGGTTCAGGTTTCAAATTTAGCAGAGCTAGTCGGGCCTGGTTGGGTTCAAGTTTAAAATTTCGCAGAGCAAGTCGGGCCTGGTTGGGTTCAGGTTTCAAATTTAGCAGATCTAGTTCGGCCCGGTTGGGTTCAAGTTTCAAATTTATCAGAGCTAGTCGGGCCTGGTTGGGTTCAAGTTTTTAAATTTCGCAGAGCTAGTCGGGCCTGGTTGGGTTCAAGTTTCAAATTTAGCAGTGCTAGTCGGGCCTGGTTGGGTTCAAGTTTCAAATTTATCAGAGCTAGTCGGGCCTGGTTGGGTTCAAGTTTCAAATTTAGCAGTGCTAGTCGGGCCTGGTTGGGTTCAAGTTTCAAATTTATCAGAGCTAGTCGGGCCTGGTTGGGTTCAAGTTTCAAATTTAGCAGAGCTAGTTGGGCCTGGTTGGGTTCAAGTTTCAAATTTAGCAGTGCTAGTCGGGCCTGGTTGGGTTCAAGTTTCAAATTTAGCAGAGCTAGTCAGGCCAGCTCAGGCCTCAGAGTCACAGGTACGTGTATAGTTCGGGCTTCAGTTTTATACACACCTCCACATAAGACAAGCATCCATCAGACGGTTACAGCATTCTCGAAGCAGATGCTTACCTAGATTATGGGCAGTGACGTTTCCTGATTGGCCAGGCGGTTGCTGGACTTTAGTGCGTATGATCCTACAGAAGACAAAGAGGAAACAGACATCATTCGTGTGTGTGCGTGAGTGCGGGTGAAGTGGCTGACATGGCAGCACAGCCTCACACTTCCTGCATGGTCGCTCAAGCAAAGCGCTCTCCCCCTCTTTCTCTCTCTTTCTCTCTCTCCCCCTCTCTCTTTCTCTCTCTCTCTTTCTCCCTCTCTGTCATTGTACACATGGTGTTGAACCAGTGAGCTGGACTCATGAATATGTGTGGCTTTCTGTTTCATCCCCCCGTTTCTGTCCTTTTTCGCTTCTTCTCTCTGTCCACTCCTCACCCCCGAAGCTGCTCTTTGCTGCATCCCTCTTTCGTCTACGTTAGACTAAGTAGTTGTTCACAAACAAGTATGAAGGGTTCCTTGGAGAGACTCTGTAGAGGAACCATTGGTGTTATAGACCTGGTGACCCCCGGTTCCTATCAGCACCACAATCATAAACAACAACCTCAGTTTATGATTTCATTCTGCAGGAATTCTGAAAAAGCATAATTCCCAGTTTATTGCTCTATACATCCCGGACGGGAATCATCTCGGAACCTCACCTGTTGATTGAGCTGACGCTGGGCACGCTGTCGTTGTCGCACACTCTCTCGGCCAGTAGTCGGTCTCGTATCTCCCAGGCAAACATGGTGGGGTTTTGGCGTTTGTAATCGGCGATTTTGTCGACGACTTTGGGTGTAGCAACCTTTGGTTTGGATCCTCCGATCACCCCTGGCCGGATACTGCCCGTTTCATAGTACCTGCCAAGCAAAAAGATGGGTGTCAGTTGGGGGCTCCACCAAGTGTCAACTATTAAAATTGATTGTAATTGATTAAAATAATATTTCGTAATAATTTTAGGTTACGTTCAAATTTATTTGTCTGAACTGATTATGTATTAGATAGATGTTACCATATCTGCACTGACATGAACTCTGGTAAAAATAAATAAATAAATATATATATATATACACACACATATATATACATATATACACACACACATATATATACATATATCTATATGTGTGTGTGTGTGTAATTCTATACTATAAATACATAAATATATATATATGTCTAATACATATATATATGTCTTAATTTCTTAATTAACCATAACTGATTTGTATAATGTTGTATTTTACTTCATCGCACAGTGAATTGTTTCTGACTCAACTGTAACCTTGGTGAACCCTGAGATCTAGTGATGCACTGAATCACCTGATACTTTTCCTGAATTATCGCTACAAGTCTGAGATTTTAAGATAATTTCAAATGTAAA
>JAMWET010005527.1:85000-112500 GCA_024036415.1 Prochilodus magdalenae
GAAGAGTTTGGGTTGTCTCAGGAAGAGTTTGGGTTGTATCGGGAAAAGTTTGGGTTGTCTCGGGAAGAGTTTGGGTTGTATCGGGAAGAGTTTGAGTTGTATCGGGAAGAGTTTGGGTTGTCTTGGGAAGAGTTTGGGTTGTATCGGGGAGAGTTTGGGTTGTATCGGGAAGAGTTTGGGTTGTATCGGGGAGAGTTTGGGTTGTATCGGGAAGAGTTTGGGTTGTATCAGGAAGAGTTTGGGTTGTATCGGGAAGAGTTTGGGTTGTATCGGGGAGAGTTTGGGTTGTATCGGGAAGAGTTTGGGTTGTATCAGGAAGAGTTTGGATTGTATCGGGAAGAGTTTGGGTTGTATCGGGAACGGTTTGGGTTGTATCGGGAAGAGTTTGGGTTGTATCAGGAATAGTTTGGGTTGTATCGGGAAGAGTTTGGGTTGTATCGGGAAGAGTTTGGGTTGTATCAGGAAGAGTTTGAGTTGTATTGCGAAGAGTTTAAGTTGTATCGGGAAGAGTTTGAGTTGTATCGGGAAGAGTTTGGGTTGTCTCAGGAAGAGTTTGGGTTGTCTCAGGAAGAGTTTGGGTTGTCTCAGGAAGAGTTTGGGTTGTATCAGGAAGAGTTTGGGGTGTATCAGGAAGAGTTCGGGTTGTATCAGGAAGAGTTTGGGTTGTCTCAGGAATAGTTTGGGTTGTCTCAGGAAGAGTTTGGGTTGTATCAGGAAGAGTTTGGGTTGTATCAGGAAGAGTTTGGGTTGTATCGGGAACAGTTTGGGTTGTATCGGGAAGAGTTTGGGTTGTATCGGGAGGAGTTTGGGTTGTATCGGGAAGAGTTTGGGTTGTATCGGGAAGAGTTTGGGTTGTATCGGGAAGAGTTTGGGTTGTCTCAGGAAGAGTTTGGGGTGTTTCGGGAAGAGTTTGGGTTGTATCGGGAGGAGTTTGGGTTGTATCAGGAATAGTTTGGGTTGTATCGGGAAGAGTTTGGGTTGTATCGGGAAGAGTTTGGGTTGTCTCAGGAAGAGTTTGGGGTGTTTCGGGAAGAGTTTGGGGTGTTTCGGGAAGAGTTTGGGTTTGTAACCCATATGAAATATGGAGCTACTAGAACCCCATATATCATTTAGAAGTGAAATAGCTTGCAGCTTTCTAAAGAGGGCGCTATACACTGTCTGTGCGTCTGTAGGAGCAGAAGAAGTGTGTTCTGTCGTTTCCCTTTTACTAATGGAAGAGCCATGTGTGCAGGGTGCTCCAGCAGCTGAAGGATTTACGGTACAAAAATATTGCATAAAACCCCTTAAAAGTTTAATACTGTAACATATTGAGGCTAATGAGCTGTTCTTATGTCAGTATTTCAGCTGTAAACCCTGAAGAGAAGCAGTTTTCGCCGAATATTCAAGCATTTGAAGGGAGCTCCGGTGAGTTGCGCTAGCTTAGCTAACCTCTGAAAGGGAGAGTTCACCCTGCTGTATATACATTTAGAGGCTTTGCAAGAGGAATGAGGGAAATAAATAACCAATCGGAGTTATGGAGGTGTATTGGCACTAGTGTAAATGCACTAAGGTGATAGTTGATGTTAATCCTAGCCGAGGCTAACCGCTAGCCGAAGCTAACCGCTAGCCCAAGCTAACCGCTAGCCGAAGCTAGCCGCTAGCCGAGGCTAACCGCTAGCTAGCTCTAATTCATTGGGTTAGGACAGGCACTGTTAGCCTGGTGAAGCCTTACAGAGGCAGTACATGTATTGTGTTAACATTTATAACAATTGTTTGGTTGAATTGATGTACTTTAATGGGCTGTAATGTAAATATGTGTTGTTGAATATGGTTGAAAAATGTGCACTTGAAATAAGTACAGCTATGGGTTTACCAAAATGGAGGGTAAAAAGGAAAAAAGTACTAGTTACAGATTAAAACAGATAAAGAAGAACAGTAATTCATTGTTATTGATAAAATATTGAAATTGTTAGATGATGTATGGTAATTCCTTACATAAATTAGTAATGTTACTGTGATGTTAAAAAGCCAAGTATACCATTAGTTGGTTGCAACGTGTTGTCCTAAATGAAAGAGAGAGTTAATGAGATCTCATGTTAGAAACAGAATAATTTACTATTCTGCACTGTTGTGTAGATTGTTTTTTTTTTGCTAGAGACAGAAATTGAGTCGGGAGATTCCTGTGATGGCGAGCCCAGCCCAGTGAGACTGCTGATGGTTGTAGAAGCGTTGTGGCCTACCGTACAACTGCCTGCAGATGGACTTTTGGGTATCTCAAATTCCTTATACAACAACAGATAAGACATTAAGAACATTATTTATCCTACCCGGGTAGACAGGTCATTAAGACAGCTTACTGACAGCAGTAAGCTAAATTCCTTCTCTGTATACATAGAAGGATACGAACTGGATTTTATTTTGGATCAGGCGCCACCAATTTAAGGGACAGTGTGGTTTTCAATTTAAAGGACTATCCAATAATTTTCCTTTTTGTTGAAAAAAAACCTTCCCATCCCATCTTTCCACTTCCCATCTAGCCTCTCTGACAGTAAGGCGTACCGCTGATCGAACCTAGTTCCAAGTTAGTGCCACTTTTATTATTTTTAGAAAGCACAGGTGCTACAGGTTGTATCGGGAAGAGTTTGGGTTGTATCGGGAAGAGTTTGGGTTGTATCGGGAAGAGTTTGGGTTGTATCGGGAAGAGTTTGGGTTGTATCGGGAAGAGTTTGGGTTGTATCGGGAAGAGTTCGGGTTGTATCGGGAAGAGTTTGGGTTGTACAGGAAGAGAGGGAGGGGGTTTGGCTGTAGTAGGAGGGGTGTGGTTGAGGTGGGAGAGGTTTTGCATGTAGAACCCTCATACTCACGACTCAAGCAGTGACCAGGTGTACACGGGGTCTGAGTGGATTCTTTGTAGCTGGTTATCATTTTAACAGCTCATTAAGACACATGAACAAGCCTTACCTGCCCAAGATCTTGCTGACGCAGCCGTGGCTGACCCGGAGCTGGCGGGAGATGTCGCATGGGCGCACGCCTTGATGGGCCAGCTCCACTATCCTCTGCCTGACCACATCCGGCAAGGGCCGCCCGTTCACGAACACCCCTCCTAACTGATTCACCCCTCCATGCCCTGCAGAGACAGAGGGGGAGATAATGAGGTCCTGGATACTGTATAGAGCATACTAAGAGCTGTAGCACGTGCCTTACCTATTAGATTAATAGTGAGCGCTGAATAGTTATATCAGTTCCTCATATGTAGTTCAAAGAGAACTCCAGCCTCATCCCTCTACTGCGTCTGATACCATAGACAATACGTTCCCTGAACTGAAAGGCATCCTCTTAAAATCAACTTACAATGGAAGTCAATGAGAGGGGCGTATACTACTGTGGTCAGGAGGCTAAAACTTTCAGCAGTGTAAACATAAATCACATACAGGTAGTCTATTAAATTCATATCTGGCAATATTCAGACAGAAATCTGATTATTAGGTGGAATACCGTCATGCATATTCAACGCAGAGCTTCCGTTCTGGTGGCCATTACAGCGGCATCACAAAAATCTGCATGTTGCTACGAATATCTCAGCAAAATCCATCAATAATGATGAATATGACGTTAATCAGGAGGAAAAATGATGAGGAACAGTTACAGGCAATGACAGTACAGCAAAGACATGTTCCCAGGGTGGGGTAGTGTCTCGGGCGCTTTGTCATAAGGGTTTCAGAGATTCCTCTGTATATACCATATATTGTTATTTATATAATCATTTTATGAACATATTTAAATATATAAATACATATAAACATTAATACATACATATTTTATACCGATATATTGAATACAGTAGGTGTTTCAGTTAAGACCATGCTTGTCAGGGTTGCACCACTTGACATACCAGTTGTTCTGCCTGACTTTCTGAATTTCTAATTATACAGGCATCTGTTTATACATCTAAGAAACATATATCCTTGAACTTTAAGTTTATACCTATATTTTCTGAAAATAAATAAATATGATTATAAGAACTACACATTTTCATGATTTCCTGAGAGGGTTGTACTACATGACACGATCAACTGAATCATTCTGTTTCAAAACAAAACAAAAATGTTTTTTTCTAGTTTGTGGACAGGGGCATTGCTCCATGAGGCCACTTGGGCTCTTATTTATGATGCAGTGCCATGGACCCCTCTTGCACAAAAGCATGTCAAAATAAAAGTCCTTTGTTTTCGGTTGTGCCGTGTGACATTTGAGGAGTTGAGCAGTCAAGTGGCTACTTTTTCATTTGCCTTATTTTGCAACATGGGGTTAATTTTAACATGCACTTTAACATGAAACTTTTAAATTTTGAATTTTATAGAACAAAATGACCTTGTTTGACAGTTCAGTTAACCAACACATATGGTAGGACGGTTGCACCACCTGACCTTTATAGAATTTTGTGGGCTAAAAGAAACTAAAACTAATTTTATGTGGAGGTTCTGAAAGTTGTTGCATATAAAAAAGGTGATGTGGAATATTTGGATATACATGGTGTGTTTATTAATGTCTGTTTTAGGGGAAAATAATAACTTGGAAATACAAAATGGCGGTTGTGTCAATGACACTATGACTGTAAATGTAAACGACTGTAGTTTTAAACTGTTATTAACAGCATTCGTTGATATCGAGTTATAGTGCGCCTATCTATTATTTCAAGAATCACCAAAATAGTCCCAAAAGTTGCTGGTAATTTTATTAATAAAGCTCCACTTATCGAACACAAGCTTAGCAGATAGTCCTGATGACTCATGGCCCCCACCAGGTTTCAACTGTAGGTGTTTCAAGCACCTACACTTTTTAAACAACTTAGCTAAAACTAGAGCGAACATGCTACTTACCCTATGGGGCAGGTTTAATTGTGACAGACTGAAGAGCTACTGGTTTATGAATGCACACTATCAGCAGATAAACTTTTCACCCTGAGTACATTAAAATACATTCATCAAAATCAATTCAATCAATCGAAGGTTATGCCTCATGAAGCTCATAACTTAGAGGAAGACATTTCATTTATAGTATATGGGCTGGAAGTGGTTTTCCACTGACTCTGATTTGTTACAAGCAAATAAATGAGGTTCATTCAACCTAAAAAAAAGAAGTCATTTTTATAGGTTGCACTTTTTACAGAGTAGCTATAGAGGTTTAGTTGTACGCTGGGTTAAAACTAACCCCGCCGTGTGGAGGCTGTCCTGTACGTGACTTTCATGCTATTAAACTAATATTAAACTTGTCTTGCTGTTTGCGAGAAACCTCTGGAATGTCTGAAATCATAACTTTACAGGAGAAGCCAAAAACCTACTTTACTTTTAATGCAAGTCAATGGAACCAGACTTTCCCCGCCAGTAATTTCAGGTCCTTTCCTTTGGTCCATTCATCATAAAATGCACACACGATGTAAAGGTCGACGGTGACTTTCAAATGATGTCAGAAACTGAAAAACGTATAGGAGCGTGATTAACTACCTGTTACAGCCCACCCCCTTACTGTCACCGCTCATCTCTGTGAGGCATGTGCTGCTTTGTCTTTGACCTGAAGGTCACAGTAATGCATTCTCCTCTTCACCTCGCTCATAATACATGGCCCTAGTGGCCGACTGGTGAATTACACATGACCTACTCCCGCTCTGGCGTGTCATTGTGTATGCGTGTCACCGTTAAGTAAGCCCCTTCGTTCTTTGCTGAGAGGGCTGCGGTGCTGATCTTCGTCGGGTTCTTCTGTTTCTACCTGTCTGAGAACACTGTGGCCATGTGACGCTGCTGTACACCCCTCTGAAGCACTGTTAGGTTGAGTTGGGGCGTGTGTGTGCTGTAATCCAGCTACTCTGTCATATTAACATACTGATTGCTTGCTGGCGTGTGTGCGCTAATCCAGCCTACAGGGATAATGGTAGTTCTTAAACACAGCGCTGCAGGTTACATCACACCAAAGACACAACATCAGTTCGGTGACAGTGGAGCATTACCATTCTCCTCAGGCCGGCTCTTTCCTTCATAGGCCTAACGAAATTCTCGCATTTTGGAAAACTCTGGGGAAAATGACTGGAGTAAATGGACGTTAATGCCGGGTTCCAGTGGGTGGAGGGTTGTGGGTCAGGGGAGTGGTCAGTGGAGGGGAGCCTATTCCTTTGCTTTACTTTTTTATGTAGAACCCTGGTTCTTAAACTGGTTCCCGTTCTTAGATCCTTGGTGCTATCCAGGGAACCCATCTGTGTTCGCACCACTTTGTATCGGAACCAAGGAACGTCAAAGGATACATCATGTAGGTCAGCAGAGGGCGCTGCACAGCGGTAGTAAACAGTAGTACCAAGATGGCGGAGCGTATAGATGGCCTGCGAGTGTTTATGCTGTTGTTCCAGATGTTTGTTTATATCCAGAAAGCAAGGATGGATCAACTACTGGAGATAAGAAGACGTAGAGGGTCTTCTTCAGCAGACCACTGGGGGTCGCCATTGTTGCCCTCTCCTTCCTAACAACTCGCATGCCAATGGATGTCATTTCAGTTTACGCTAAAGAACCTACTGTTCGTTGGTTCTAGCTAGGAACAAATTTTCCAGGCGCTGAACTTAGTTTTGGTGCAAATTTAGATGTATGGACCGGAAGTGGACTCGGAAAAGGGTTATCGGAGCATTCACTCCTGCGTCGCACCCACCCACTCCTGCCGGAACCAAACCTTGTATCTCTGAGATTATAACTTTACAGGAGAAGCAAAAACATACCTCACTTTTAATGGAAGTCAATGGAACCAGACTTTTTTACAAGTCAGTTTGGGTCGTTTCTGTTGGTCCATTCATCATGAAATCTATACATGATGTTAAGGTCAACAAGCACTTCAAATGATGGCAAAAACTGAAAAATGATAAAAATGAAGATACAAGGTTTTGCTCTCATGGCAGCAATGTCAACATTGTGACCTATCTATTAATAAACACATGAAATATAACCCGTCCAGTGACCTACTGTCCGTAGCTTAGCTTGATTTAACAAACCCAAAGCTGTTATGTCTGGTGTCTGAGATCTGGCCCTGAGGACGTCCTCATATCTACACTGGATTACAGGCTGCTTTTCAACCAGTGCAGCTAAACAGCCGTGTCTCCAGAACGGTCTCATCTACACAATAAACGTGGTGGTAATGCAGGATGTCAAGCATAAGCTCTAAACCACCATTACTGGTTTACTAGATCACTTAGGTCCAATTCTTTTCTTTAGGTCTTCTTTGTCCTCTCTTGTCCATATCAGCTTCTGTCTCAAACAAACACTGCACTCCCTGTGAGGACCCATCACCTGGTCGCTTAGGTCCAGCCAATGCTTGTACGTCTGTCATGGAGCTCATCCATGGTTTTAAATTCGGCTCTATTGTTCATTAATTCAGCTCTGAAGCAGCTTTGAAGATCACGTAGGTCCAACCAAAGCTTAATCATTTGGGTCCAACTGCTATGTTTTGTTCTGCAGCTTGTACAGATTAGCTCACTGTAGACTGAAATGTCTCCAGCTGACATAAACAACCGCACACACTAGCGGCGTGTGTGCGTGTGTGTGTTTCATGCCTGAGTGGTCCACAGTAGCACGGCTTCCTCTCCACTCTCCATTAACTCAAGCCTTCGAGATTTTCCTGGTCTGGGACCAAAACAGCCAGCGCTGTTAACCTGTGTCAATAAGAAATGCTGACCTTTGGCCTTTGATTCTGGCCCTCGTCCGCTATAAAAGATGCTCAAATAGTGCAAAACAATTCCCCCGGCTAATCTGGGCTGCCCAAAATGGAATTCATTTTTCCATTTCAGGCGAAGTTGATGGATCTCCTTTGGCTGATAATACCAGTCAATCAATTGATCAGCATGTGTAGCAGTCCCACCAATTAAGCCTTGATACAGAAGCCTTTGGTTGGTTATAGCAGTCTGACCCCTCTGATACGGCAAAATATGAGGTCACAGTGCATGGAATTAGAGAGAGGGAGGTGATGGAAGGAGGTCTCACATTGAATAGACCAACAGAAATGGCCCAACCTGCTTTAATAAAGTCTGGTTCCATAGACTTACATGTTACATTGACTTACCCATTGAAATTAGGTTTTTGCCCTCTCTTGGAAACTCCATTTTGGAGCTCCTTTGCTTAATTTGACCAGGAACATTGGAATGTTTACCTCAGTGAAACAGAGACAACATTTCCGGAACCTACGCTTCAGTAGGCCTGCTAGTCGGGCAGCCCCAGCCAGTGTGAAAAGGCGTCAGGGCCGTCTGTGTAAACGGTGTGTGTAAACTCCCTTAATCGTTGTTTAAGGTGTTAAGCCCGTTGCTGGAGGGCGTCCGTCTGTGAGCTTGCGCTGATACATAAAGAAAAGGCCCCGGCAGCTAAATAATTTATGAAAACACATATTAAAACAGCCGCTGTAATAGAGGATCACCCTGAGCTAGGCTAAGGTCTGATATTTAAGCCACCCCGTATCGTCCCGGCGTCCTAACAAGCAGAGCTGATCCGCAGCGGCGTCTGGCGAGGGTGTGAATGAGCCTTCGAAAGCGGCAGCCCTCCTGGTTTCACAAGCAGATGAAATCCGCAGATATAGTCCAGATGACTCTTCTCCTGCTCTTCCTGCTCTGTTGCATGTTCCGCCTCTCATGATCCGACTAATCCCAAATTCCCACATTGAGTGATGTTGAGGTCTGGGGTAGATGGTGCAGCGTTCGAGGAATACCAGCGGCTTCTTTGTTTGCTTTGAGGTCTACTTCTATACTTCTTGACAGCTACACGTCCTTTCAGACCCATCCGCTTGTTAAGCGTGACGGATTAGCCATTACCCAATCCAAACGCTCCCTTAGATCCCAAAATGAAACAACATTAAGGGAGCGTCTTTAGTACGGCACCACTGAGAGTTACAAAGGGTCTAAAGTCTTTCAATGGTTGTCAAGACGTCCAGGTCCAACCGTGTACTTCAATGGCCGAGGCTTCTGTCGTTCCACTTCTCTTTCATTTCCAAACAACTAGTACGTTATCACTCTAGCACCTTCCTTGGGATGGGAAATACATGATGTTTGCAGTTGATTCTAGATGTCTGCACTAATGCTAGCTGGCTAGCTAGCTAACCTAGCTATCGTTAGCACCTACTGGCAAAAAAAATGGCCCATTGGTGGAGACCCCTGATATAAAGTAGGTTACAGGTTTTGTAGAGTGTGTCTTACTTTGGAGCCACAGCTTTGTGTTTCGGTGGGTATCCTGTTCTGTGCTACCCAGCTAGATGGCCAAGGCTAGCTAGCCTATACAGGGTCATCTTCAAAAGCCCTTGTCTGATTAATGAGCCGGACAACTGAACCATTCATACCAAAAAACACTATATAAAACCCATATTCAATCAACGAGACCCTCACACCCAGTGTAGTAAAGATCGCAGTGCTGTTCTTTCATACTCTGTGTGCTAGCTAGAGCACCAGGGTTCTAAACTACCATGATGTCCATTAGGAAAGGATTTCACTATGATCTATTTAGTGGTTTAGTGTAGAGTTAAAACCCTGGCCTACAAAGCCAATAATCGACCAGTCCCTACCTGGTGGCAATGCTCAAACTTAATCTGTACTCCACAGAGTTGTAGGTACCACTCAGCTCGACCCACCAACCTAGCATCAGGTATCTTTGAGAAGCATCTGAAACATCATCGTCCTATTCTGTATTGTGTATCTTCCTGTCTAGATATCAGCAGTGACTCCTACTCATTAGCTCTAGGGTATCTTTAGACTCTAGCCTACAAGCTACAGTACAGTCCCCGTACTGTGCCAGGCCAACCTCATTCACTCTTAGCCAAGCCAGTCATTGACTGAGGAGGTTAACTTTCTCAGGAGGTTAGATCTTGCATAATCCACATGCATCAGAGAAAACGAGCCTCCTAACAACCACCTGGGAGACCACCAACACTGTCCCCATCTGGAGAACATCAAGCTGTACTCTGTACATCCACAGGTGCTTCTGTTCATCCTTCCACTTAAGAGGACTCAATGCTATGGAGGTCTAAAGGTGTAGCTGTTCAGGAAGCTCCTCACTGAGGAAAGGAGGGTCCGGACGCCTCCAACACAGAAGCTGCTGGTGTTCTCAGAACAAGTCAGTCTCCTCAACACCATAAATGAGAGAAGCACGCCAAGCCACTTCTGAGGCTGAAGGTAAAGAGTGGCCACACTGAAACACTGGCTGGCTTGTTCAGCTGTTTATGGTTCTCTGACGTTCCGTTAAATATGTTTCTGCTTTGTTGGAGCGTCGCGACTGGACATGAAATACATGAGGGCTGGTCCCTGCCTTTTGCACGGTAGTGTTTTTGTATATGTGTGTGTGTCTGTATGTGTCTGTGTGCGTGTGTGTCTGTCTGTGTGTGCGTGTGTGTCTGTCTGTGTGTGTGTGTGTGTCTGTCTGTGTGTGCGTGTGTGTCAGTGTGTGTGTGTGCGTGTGTGTCTGTGTGTGTGTGTGTTTGTGTATATATGTGTGTGTGTGTCTGTGTGTGGGTGTGCGTGTGTGTCTGTGTGTGTGTGTGTTTGTGTATATGTGTGTGTGTGTCCGTGTGGTGTGTGTGTATTTGTGTGAGTGTGTGTGTATGTGTCTGTGTGTGTATGTGTCTGTGTGTGTATGTGTGTGTTTAAGTGTTTGTGTGTCTGTGTGTGTGTGTCTGTGTGTGTGTGTATGTGTGAATGCGTGTATGTGTGGTGTGTGTGTGTGTATGTATATGAGTGTGTGTGTGTGTGTGTGTGTGTGTCGGTGTGTGTGTATGTGTGTGTGTATGCGTGTATGTGTGTGTGTGTATGTGTGTGTGTGTACGCGTGTATGTGTGTATTTGTGTGTGTGTGTCTGTGTGTGTGTGTCGGTGTGTGTTTCTGTGTGTGGGTGTGTGTGTTGGTGTGTGTGTGTGTCGGTGTGTGTTTCTGTGTGTGGGTGTGTGTGTTGGTGTGTGTGTGTGTGTCGGTGTGTGTTTCTGTGTGTGGGTGTGTGTGTGTGTGGAGCAGCAGGCTGAATCGGTCTGTAAGATGCGCTCTGTGCTGTACTCAGTAAATGGAAGTGTTCCTGAAGCAGTGATTGATTTAGTGCAGTGTGGAAGTGAAACACACACAGACTGAACAACACATTCATGCTCCTCCAGCCAGAAAATCAGCCCGATTAGAGACGCTCCTCCGTCCTCATCCTTTACCACACGCTAAAGCTTTAAACAGCAGCACAGCGCAACCGCACACACACACACCGAGCCCAGCTCAGGAACGCTCAGCATCACAAGAGCAGATGAACAGGACTAAAATCCTATAAGGTAATAAATGTATGTGTGTGTGTATATCTATATGCACTGTATATATATATCACTGAAAATTTGAAAATGACCCAAAATGAGGTAAAGTATGATTTTCAGCTCCTGTGAAGTTATAATTCTAGGTATACATTGTTTTGTTGATATATATATATATATATATATATATAAGTTTAATCCTTTAATATTTATTAACTTTGTTTTCTGCTTAGGATTGTATTAATCAGAGTTACATCACAATAATAATAATAATAATAATAAAAAAGAATACAGTTAAATGTAAATGTGCCCAACTGTAAAAACCCAACTTGTTATAACTTAACATGTCAGAGGCCTCATTGTAAATGTGCACCTTCCTGATATCACTGTACTCCATTACAAGCAGTTAAATTAGTTTTACTCGGAAACAACTTTGACTGAGTGACCCGTCTGCTCTGAGTCCTTCTGTTAGGCTGAATAAACCTGATTCTGCTGTTTGGACCATTTGAACACTCACAGTGTGGTTGGTGTAACAGCGTGAGCTCACTGAGCTTCGAATGGTTAACAGAGCAATAATGTGTCTGTACGTTCTGTTAACTTATCATGTGAAGCCGAGTGAACGAGCCGAGTGTTAAGGCAGCCATTGTTAACACACCGAAACAGTTATACTGGGGAAATGCTGCAACTTTCACCTTAACAGAGGAAGTCAACTCAGTCAACTTGAAGTGTTAGGTCCACTGAACCTGGGATACTGAACAGATGAACACTCTCAGTTTTACACACGGGTATAACCCGCATTAGAACCTTACTGAACTCAGTACTTCAGGTTAGTCTGGCTAGTTCACCTCACAACGGTAAAAGCTGCTGATTTGCAGAATTGTACAGTGGAGCAGTAGGAGCAGCAGGAGCAGTATCAGCAATACCAGGAGCTTTAGTAGTAATTTCAAAGGTAATAAAGGCTGTACTGTTACAGTGTTAGTAGATGGTGTTAGTTTGGGTTGTTCTGTGTAGATCTCTGTATTACCTGTACTGTTACGGTGTTAGTAGATGGTGTTAGTTTAGTGGTGTTCTGTGTAAATCTGATTATTACCTGCATTGTTACGGTGTTAGTAGGTGGTGTTAGTTTAGTGGTGTTCTGTGTAAATCTGATTATTACCTGCATTGTTACGGTGTTAGTAGGTGGTGTTAGTTTAGTGTTGTTCTGTGTAGATCTCTGTATTACCTGTACTGTTAAGGTGTTAGTAGATGGTGTTAGTTTAGTGTTGTTCTGTGTAAATCTGATTATCACCTGTGCTGTTACGGTGTTAGTAGGTGGTGATAGTTTAGTGTTGTTCTGTGTAGAACTCTGTATTACCTGTGCTGTTACGGTGTTAGTAGATGGTGTTAGTTTAGTGTTGTTCTGTGTAGATCTCTGTATTACCTGTACTGTTACGGTGTTAGTAGATGGTGTTAGTTTAGTGGTGTTCTGAGTAGATGTCTGTATTACATGTACTGTTATGGTGTTAGTAGATGGTGTTAGTTTAGCGTTGTTCTGTGTAGATCTTTGTATTACCTATATTGTTGTGGTGTTAGTAGGCGGTGTTAGTTTAGTGTTCTGTGTAGATCTGTGTATTACCTGTACTGTTACGGTGTTAGTACATGGTGTTAGTTTAGTGTTGTTCTGTTTGGATCTCTGTATTACCTGTACATTTATGGTGTTAGTAGATGGTGTTAGTTTAGTGTTGTTCTGTGTAGATCTCTGTATTACCTGTACTTTTATGGTGTTAGTAGGTGGTGTTAGTAGATGGTGTTAGTTTAGTGTTGTTCTGTGTAGATCTCTGTTTTACCTGTATTGTCACGGTGTTAGTAGGAGGTGTTAGTGTTGTTCTGTGTAGATCTCTGTATTACCTGTACTGTTACGGTGTTAGTAGGTGGTGTTAGTTTAGTGTTTTTTTGTGTAGATCTCTGTATTACCTGTACTGTTACAGTGTTAGTAGGTAGTGTTAGTTTAGTGTTGTTCTTTGTAGATCTCTGTATTACCTGTACTTGTACAGTGTTGGTGTGTGGTGTTAGTTTAGTGTTGTTCTGTGTAGATCTTTGTAATACCTGTATTGTTACGGTGTTAGTTGGTGGTGTTTGTTTATTGGTGTTCTGTGTAGATCTCTGTATTACCTGTATTGTTACAGTGTTAGTGGGTGGTATTAGTTTAGTGGTGTTCTGTGTAGATCTCTGTTTTATCTGTGCTGTTACGGTGTTAGTGGCGTTCTGTGTAGATCTCTGTATTATCTGTCCTTTTACAGTGTTAGTAGGTGGTGTTAGTTTAGTGTTGTTCTGTGTAATTCTGTATATTAGTGTTACGGGTGTTAGTAATGGTGTTAGTTTTAGTGTTGTTCTGTGTAGATCTCTGTATTACCTGTACTGTTTACGGTGTTTAGTAGGTGGTGTTAGTTTAGTGGTGTTTCTGTGTAGATCTCTGTATTACCTGTACTGTTACGGTGTTTAGTGGGTTGGTGTTAGTTTAGTGGTGCGTTCTGTGTAGGGGGGAGGGGGGGGATCTCTGTATTACCTGTACTGTTACAGTGTTAGTAGGTGGTGTTAGTTTAGTGTTGTTCTGTGTAGATCTCTGTATTACCTGTACTGTTACAGTGTTAGTAGGTGGTGTTAGTTTAGTGTTGTTCTGTGTAGATCTCTGTATTACCTGTACTGTTACAGTGTTAGTAGGTGGTGTTAGTTTAGTGTTGTTCTGTGTAGATCTCTGTATTACCTGTCAAGGTGTTAGTGGGTAGTGTTAGTTTAGTGTTCTGTGTAGATCTCTGTATTACCTGTACTATTACGATGTTAGTAAGTGGTGTTAGTTTGGTGGTGTTCTGTGTAGATCTCTGTATTACCTGTACTGTTACAGTGTTAGTAGGTGGTGTTAGTTTAGTGTTGTTCTGTGTAGATCTCTGTATTACCTGTACTGTTACAGTGTTAGTAGGTGGTGTTAGTTTAGTGGTGTTCTGTGTAGATCTCTGTATTACCTGTGCTGTCACGGTGTTAGTAGGTGGTGTTAGTTTAGTGGTGTTCTGTGTAGATCTCTGTATTACCTGTACTGTTATGGTGTTAGTAGTGTTAGTTTAGTGGTGTTCTGTCTAGATCTCTGTATTACCTGTGCTGTCACGGTGTTAGTAGGTGGTTTTAGTTTATTGGTGTTCTGTGAAGATCTCTGTATTACCTGTACTGTTACGGTGTTAGTAGGTGGTGTTAGTTTAGTGGTGTTCTGTGTAGATCTCTGTATTACCTGTGCTGTCACGGTGTTAGTAGGTGGTGTTAGTTTAGTGGTGTTCTGTGTAGATCTCTGTATTACCTGTATTGTTATGGTGTTAGTAGATGGTGTTAGTTTGGTGTTGTTCTGTGTAGATCTCTGTATTACCTGTACAGTTACAGTGTTAGTAGGTGGTGTTAGTTTAGTGTTGTTCTGTGTAGATCTCTGTATTACCTGTACTATTACGGTGTTAGTAGGTGTTGTTAGTTTAGTGTTTTCTCTGTGTAGATCTCTGTATTACCTGTACTATTACGGTGTTAGTAGATGGTGTTAGTTTAGTGTTGTTCTGTGTAGATCTCTGTATTACCTGTACTATTACGGTGTTAGTAGATGGTGTTAGTTTAGTGTTTTCTCTGTGTAGATCTCTGTATTACCTGTACTATTACGGTGTTAGTAGATGGTGTTAGTTTAGTGTTGTTCTGTGTAGATCTCTGTATTACCTGTACTATTACAGTGTTAGTAGATGGTGTTAGTTTAGTGTTGTTCTGTGTAGATCTCTGTATTACCTGTACTATTACAGTGTTAGTAGATGGTATTAGTTTAGTGTTGTTCTGTGTAAATCTGATTATCACCTGTGCTCTTACAGTGTTAGTAGATGGTGTTAGTTTAGTGTTGTTCTGTGTAGATCTCTGTATTACCTGTACTGTTACGGTGTTGGTAGGTGGTGTTAGTTTAGTGTTGTTCTGTGTAGATCTCTGTATTACCTGTATTTTTATGGTGTTAGTAGGTGGTGTTAGTTTAGTGTTGTTCTGTGTAGATCTCTGTATTACCTGTATTGATGTGGTGTTAGTAGGTGGTGTTAGTTTAGTGTTGTTCTGTGTAGATCTTGGTATTACCTGTATTGTTGTGGTGTTAGTAGGAGGTGTTAGTGTTGTTCTGTGTAGATCTCTGTATTATCTGTATTGTTGTGGTGTTGGTAGGAGGTGTTAGTGGTGTTCTGTGTAGATCTCTGTATTGCCTGTATTGTTATGGTGTTGGTAGGTGGTGTTAGTTTAGTGGTGTTCTGTGTAGATCTCTGTATTATCTGTATTGTTGTGGTGTTGGTAGGAGGTGTTAGTGGTGTTCTGTGTAGATCTCTGTATTACCTGTATTGTTGTGGTGTTAGTAGGTGGTGTTAGTTTAGTGTTGTTCTGTGTAGATCTCTGTATTACCTGTGCGGTTACGGTGTTAGTAGGACGTGTTAGTGGTGTTCTGTGTAGATCTCTTTATTACCTGTGCGGTTACGGTGTTAGTAGGACGTGTTAGTGGTGTTCTGTGTAGATCTCTGTATTACCTGTATTGTTATGGTGTTGGTAGGTGGTGTTAGTTTAGTGTTGAGTTTAGAGTGTTGGTGTTAAGTTATAATGGGGTTTAGAGAATATTTATAATCTGGGTTTTGAATGGGACATGAATGAGCTGCGGCAGCACAATGAAGCAGAACCCAGCGGCAGAGCAGACACAGCTGACCTCACACCCACCCGGTCACTCCTCTCCTCTCTCCCCTCTCGTCTCACTCCGCTCACTCTTTAGTTATACTACAGCGACCAATCAGATCACTCCTCTTCTCTCACTCCTCTCCTCTCTCTCATCTTGTCTCACTCTGCTCACTCTTTAGTTATACTACAGCGACAAATCAGATCACTCCTCTCCTCTCACTGCTCTCTTCTCACTCCTCTCCTCTCACTCCTTTCCTCTTGCTCCTCTCCCTCACTCCTCTCCTCCCACTCCACTCACTCTTTAGTTATACTACAGCGACAAATCAGATCACTCCTCTCCCTTACTCCTCTCACTCCTCTCCCTTACTCCTCTCACTCCGCTCACTCTTTAGTTATACTACAGCGATCAATCAGACCACTCCTCTCCTCTCACTCCTCTCCTCCCACTCCTCTAGACCAAAACATTCACTCCCGCTTTTTCATTTACTCGCCCCCCTTTCTCTCTCTCTCTCTCTCCCAACCCCCCCCCCTTTCTCTCTCTCTCACTCTCTCTCTCCCAACCCCCCCTCTCTTTCTCTTTCCCTCTCTCTTTCTCGCTCTTTCTTTTCTCCATTTCTTAACAGCGGAATCGTGCGCGATCTGAATCAGCATACAGCTTCACTGTGGAGACATCCAAACTAAAGCACATAGAGAGAGAGAGAGAGCGAGGAGGAACGAGAGGATGAAGGAAATAAGCGAGGAGGAACGAAAAATGAAGGAAAAAATCGGAATACAGAAAAAACGAAAGACATAGTGAAAGAGAACGAAACAGTGAAAGAGGACAAACACAGAGAGAGATAAAGAGAGAGAGAGAGAGAGAGACTGTTCACAGCGCTGCTGGGTTTCGCACATCAAACATTAAACTAGAAACATCATAATAAAACTATTAATCGTAACATTAATATCTGTAATAATAATAATAATAATAATAGTAATAACAACAATAATAATAATAATAGTAATAATAACAACAGTAATAATAATAATATAATAAAATAATAATAATGATAATAGTAATGATAACAGTAATAATAATAATAACAACAATAATAATAATAATAATAAATTAATAAATAACAATTATTATTATTACTATTATAACAAAACAACAACAATAAAACATTTACTATTATTATTATTATTATAAATATTATTGTTGTTAATATTGTTATTATTACCTTGGCCTTTAATAATAAAAGTAATAATAATAATAATAATAATTAATGGCGCTCGTTTTCAGGAGTTAGTTCTCGGTTGGTGAGAAGATATATTCTACGGACAGAGAGACAGCAGAAGAGGGAGAAAATAAGAAAAGGCTCGAAAGAAAAGAAGAGATTTAACGGAAGGAAAAAGAAAACAGAAGGAACGTGAAAGGAAACCGGGAAGAACGAAGGTAGAAAGGAAAAGAGAAGGAGGAAGAAGGGAAGAATGAAACGCAGAACAATATAATAGTAGAAAGAAAAAGAGAAAGGAAGAAAGAGAGAAGAGCCGCTACACGTCACGACTGGCCGGGTTAAGCTGTGCGCTCATTCTGATTTAACCTGGAATACTGAGACCCCCACACAGAGGGTCGGACCCCCAGCAGATATGAGCCCCGTCTGGATGAGGTAGGAACACTGGAGTTCTGTTTATCGTGTTGGAGAGATTCTGGACCGGTTCGGCCCCGTAAACATCCGGGTCATAGCCAGCTACTGCCCCACTGCTCGCTGCCCTTGACCTGGCTCTCTACCCTGTTGTCCCCCCTGGGGTCACCACAGAGGGTCCAGACTACCACAAAGACGGCGAGGCAACCCAGGACCTCCTGAAGTACCAGTGTAAAGCCCCCCTCAGTGGGACCCCCGTCCCACCTGAGCTCACGGAGTCCAGCTAAATATGAGATCCGTTAAAATCAGGTACTGTTTAAAAAGGCCTGCTCACGTGACCCTCCACACTAAGCCCCCCACACTCAGCCCCAACGCGCCGGGGAACTTACTGTGCATGGCGGCGAAGGGGTCGTGCTTGCAGTGGATTTCCATAAGTTCGAGATCCCAGCCACTTCCAGAAGAGCTTCCCAAAATCAGCGCCGGAAATACGAGCTAGCGGACCTGCGGCTCACATGAGCCCGGGTACCGTCCGCACTCACAGCGCTGAGGCCCGTTCAGCTACGAACTAACGTAATTAAATTCGATTCAAATAAACAGTCATTTAAACTAAATTCAAATTTCACGCCAAATTTCCAAAATTCAAAAATGAAAATTTAAAAAAATAAATAAATGTTATTTGGAGCAACAGATCCAAAAACCAGGAGAATCAGAGAAGGGGAAAAAGTCCAATTCAGAAATGAGGAATTTCTTCACCAGCCGTTAAATCCCTCCCGGAGCGCGCGCAGCCGGAACACCAACAGATCAAATCAAAATTCGAGAAATTTCGCCTCAAAATTTCACTTCAAATAAAAACACTCTGGAGAGCAAAGTTTCTCAGTCCCGCCGGGTTCAGACTGAGCGGCGAGTCGGAGAGCAGCCGGGTAACTCCGAGACAGAGCCGGGGGTCCGAGCTGGGGGGCGTCTGAGGAGAACTGAGCACGGCATCTTTCTGACTCCACACAGTGGAGGAGCTGTACATCCGGGTCCGAGCAAAGTTCGAGCAAAGCCCAAAATCAGCGATTACAGATCCTCCTCAGAGAGAGAGAGAGAGAGAGAGAGAGAGAGAGAGGGATAGTGTGTGTGTGAGAGAGAGAGAGAGAGAGACAGAGAGAGAGAGAGGATGAGTGTGTGTTTACTCTCGCTGAGAAAATTCAAATTCGCACATTCGACCGTTACGACGGCTCCAACGGTCGCTGCGCGAGCCCCCCTCAGAACGCGCTCGCGTGCGGACAGCGCCGAGCAGCTCCGGCGCGCGGAATCTTAGCGCGCCGAGCAAGCCGGGCCGCCTGCCAATCACAGCGGCGGCGGCCAATCACAGGGCGGAGCAGCCGGCGTCACGGCAACCGGCGGGTCACGCGCGCCCTGAGGCGACGCTAATTGGCTGTGCGGTCGGAGCCGCGAGACCGCAAGAGCTCCCTGTTTAATTTCAATTAACATAGAGAAAGAGAGGGAAGGAGGGAGACAGAAAGAGAGAGAGTGAGAAAAAGAGAGAAGGAGGGAGAGAGAAAGAGAGAGAGAGAGAAAGACAGTAAGAGAGAGAGAGAGAGAAGGAGGGAGACAGAGAGAGAGAGAGAGATGGAGGGAGAGAGAGAGAGAGAGAAGGAGGGAGACAGAAAGAGAGAGAGTGAGAAAAAGAGAGAAGGAGGGAGAGAGAAAGAGAGAGAGAAAGACAGTAAGAGAGAGAGAGAAAGAGAAGGAGGGAGAGAGAAAGAGAGAGAGAGAGAAGGAGGGGGGGAGAGAGAGAGAGAGAGAGAGAAGAGTGGTTATTTTAGAGGAGTAAAAATGAAAAAGGAGAAAGACTGAGTGAGGGGAAAAAGGAAAGAAGGAGGAGTTCATATAAATACCAGCAGAGGAGTGCAGCAGCGCCGAAAGATAGATAGACAGAGTCAAATAAATATATATATAATCCATATATAAAATTACAAGTATAAAACTCAATAAACATTAATAACGTGTTCATCAGTGTAAACATCTATAGTAGTGTTTTACTGAAGAGCAGGAGATGGATAAATGAATGAATGAATGAAGTGACGCATTAGTGATGGTCCTGCAGTGAGCTGATGGGAGTGATATTCATTTGTATTAAGTTGTAGAGGTGTTTACTGACTGTATTTATTATTATTATTATTATTATTATTATTATTATTATTATCTCTCTCAGGTGTTTGATGACGTGGTGTGGTAGTGTAGAGGTCAGTGGAGTGTAACAGGTGAGGTTCTGAACCCCCACCCCCCTATTTATTTATTTATTAAACTGTATTAAAGTGTACTGAAGTGTAATAAACTGTATTACGCGGATTTAAACTTTGTACTAAATTGTAATAAACTGCATTAAAGTGTAATAGAGTGTTACTAATTGTGTTAAACTGTATTACAGCTCATATTTCTGTATTAAACCTCATTTAATTGGTATTAAACTGTACTCAAGTGTAATAAAGTGTACTGAGCTGATTAAAGATAAACTATATTAAACAATTTTAAACTCTGGACTCATATAATAAATAGCACTAAAGAGTTTTAAAGTGTAATAAAGTGTAACAAACTACAATAAACGATATTACATTGTATTAGAGCCTATTAAACTGTAATAAAAGTATTAAATTCAAACTGTAATAAACTATAATGAACTGTATTAAAACGTATTAAACTGTATTGAATTGCACTGATGTGTATTAAACTGTTCCCAAAAATTAAAGTATAATAAACTGTAATAAACTAATATACTAATCAACTGCATTAAACGGTATTACACTGTAATAAAGTGTAATAAACGGAATGAAACTTTATTAAACCGTATTAAACTGTATTAGTGTAATACACTGAATAAAATTGTAATAAACAGTTTTAAACGATATTAGAGTGTAATAAAGTGTAACAAAGTGTAATAAACTGAATGAAACTGTAATAAACAGTTTTAAATGGTATTAGTGTGTAACAAACTGTAATAAACAGTATTAAACGTTATAAGAGTGTAAAAAAGTATAATAAACTGAATAAACAGTAATAAACAGTATTAAACGGTATTGTCATGTAAAAAAGTGTTATAAATTGCAATAAACTGTAATAAGCTGTAATAAACGGCACTAAACAGTATTAAACTGAATAAAGAGTGTAATAAAACAGTATAATAAAATTGTATTGTTATGTAAAAAAGTGTTATAAATTGCAATAAACTGTAATAAGCTGTAATAAACGGCACTAAACAGTATTAAACGTTATAAGAGTGTAATAAAGTGTAATAAATTGTAATAAGCTGTAATAAACGGCACTAAACAGTATTAAACGTTATAAGATGTAATAAAGTGTAATAAACGGTAATAAACAGTATTAAACGTTAAAAGAGTGTAATAAAGTGTAATAAACGGTATTAAACGTTATAAGAGTGTAATAAATTGTAATAAAGTGTAATAAACGGTAATAAACGATATTAAACGTTATAAGAGTGTAATAAAGTGTAATAAACGGTAATAAACGGTATTAAGCGTTATAAGAGTGTAATAAACTGTAATAAACGGTATTCAACGTTATAAGAGTGTAATAAACTGTAATAAACGGTATTAACGTTATAAGAGTGTAATAAACTGTAATAAACGGTATTAACGTTATAAGAGTGTAATAAAGTGTAATAAACGGTATTAAACGTTATAAGAGTGTAATAAAGTGTAATAAACGGTATTAAACGTTATAAGAGTGTAATAAAGTGTAATAAACTGAATGAAACTGTAATATTAGAGAAGGTCGGTGGTGGTTTCTCGTTTTCTGTCTCTTCTTTCTTTCAGAGCGTGCAGCTGTTTGGTGGTCTGTACGGCAGACCCCTCAGGCCCCTCGTACACCGCTGTGTATCAGTTTAACAGCGTCCTGATCTCCGAGTGAGAGTATAGATAATCAGAGGAGCTCACTCATCAGCTCACTAATAATCACTAATAGCCACTAATAAATCTTCCTCCTGCTCGAGCTCAAAGCGGGAGAAGTCACGGTAAAGCAGAGAGCACGCGGTTAGAGTCTCCCACCCAGACACCGCCGCTGGGGGGCGCTCCTTCAGTCTGCAGACTTTCTCTCGCTCTCGCTCCCTCGCTCTCCCCCTTTCATATTTATTAGGAATGAAGGGCAACACGCTAATAATAATAATAAATATAATAATAAATATAATATATAATAATAATAATAATAATAATAATAATAAATATAATATATAATAATAATAATAATAATAATAGTGTAAGAGCCGCACACACACAGACACACACCGGCGGGTGAGAATGGGACTAGCAGGTGCAGATGATCACCGTGTGACCCCTGGAGCTGTGTGAACAGTCGGATCAGGTTCCGGGTCTCAGTGATGATCCGGGCTGTGAGGGGCTGTCGGGGGTTCGGAGATGGAGGTTCGGTTCGGGATGTGGTCGGAGTTTGATTTGGGCTGTTCGGTTCTAATCACACCCAGAAACCCGGAGAACTCAGAACCACAGCCCCCCATGCGCCCCCCGCCCGGCTCTCTCCTTCGGAGTCAGTCAGCGGGTTATTATAGCTGAGAGCAACAACACAAACAGCCTGGTGATTTACCACCGGTCCACAGTCATTACCGCTCTGATTATTTATTTATTTATTTATTTATTTGTTTGTTTATTTATGTGCTCCAGGATCTGTATCCGGGAGGCGGCTGTAATTGTCATTGATTATATATTTTATTTATTTGTTAATGTATTTAAATCGGGGATTATCTGTTAGGAGAAAAACCTCTTATTATTTATTTATTTATTTATTTATTTATTTCGCTTTTATTGTTAGTATTATTAGTATTTTTGAGCCCATTTATTTACATATTTATTTATTTATTTATTACTTTTTTTATTATTGTTTTAGGTTTTCTTTAATTACTCTGTGTATATTTATTAATTAATTTATTTATTAATTAATTTATTTATTATTTATTATTTATTTTCCTTTTTATAATTTATTTAGTCTTTATTTTTGCTTCAGTTTTATTTTTCATGTATGTATTAGATTTTTTCTTGTCGTCTATTCATTATTATTATTATTATTATTATTATTATTATTATTATTATTATTATTATTATTATTGATTAATTTACATAGTTATTCATTTATTTTATTTGTTTACAGTTATTAGTGTTTTACTCTTATTTATTTATTTTCAAAGCCTAATCGCGCTCGCGCGACCTGGCAGCCGGGCTGTATTACACGCCCGCCTGACTATATGAGAAGCTCATATCTCTTAAGTTAGCATTTATTAAACAGGAAAAACATAAACAACATAAACAAATAAACAAATAAATAAACAAATACACAAATAATAAACAAACGACTAATAAATACACAAATAAATAAATAAATAAATAAAGACACACAATAAAAAACATAGTGTGTGTTTGTGTGTGTGTGTGTGTGCGCGCGTGTGTGTGTGTGTGTGTGTGTGTGAGAAGAGCAGGTCCCTCACTCACCATCACCATCCAGCAAACACACCCAGAGCTGCACGCGCGCGCGCTCACACACACACACACACACACTCACACACACACACACACACACCCCATGGAGGAACACCAGCAGCTCCTGATTTAAGGTGGATCTGGCCGTCACTGTGGTCTCTGTGGACCAGCTTCCGGCTCCTGTCCCTGCCCTGTACCTGTTCTATAACCCTCTGCGTGAACCTCCACAGTACTGATACCACAGGTACCGATGAGCGGATCTCCGCGGAGGGCCGGGCCCGCTGACCGGTGTCTGACCGCTCTGAGGGAGCTGATGAGGCGCGCGCTGCGAGTAAACACGTCTCAACATTTATTTACACGGGTCAGAGGCGAGGAGGAGGAGGAGGAGGAGGAGGAAGGGCTGGGGAGAAGATGAGAGAGCGAGCAGAAGCTACCACAGGGGGTCATTATACTAATACAGAAGGAGCCCGGGTTCTCTGGGTCCGTCACAGGAACCTCACCACCTGATTCAAACACCTGCAGCCTCCCTGACCAGTCCAGCGCTACTGCGTCCTGACCACTCGTCCCACACTCTACACCGCTGGAGTTACTGGATTTCCGCAAAAAAGAACCATTTGGTGCTCTAGAACACCATGTTTAAATTTAGGTTCCTCAAAGAACCAAACACAGCATGCTTCCCATCATAGGGAAGAACCATAGGCCAAGAGCCATTTCAGAGTGTGTGGTTCTATGTAGAACCATTGTCTTTACTACAGGAGAACCTGAAGGGCCTTGGAAAAGCTGTACTCGGTTCATTCCACACTATGAGTTCTAGATTGTAGGTGTTGACACTCTAGATGTTCATTCCACACTGTAAATGTTCACTTCTATACAGTAGGTGATCAATTCTACCCTATAGGTGTTCAATCCCACACAGTATGTCTTCAAATAATCAGTTCTGCACTTCAGATGTTCAGTTCAGCTTTATAAATGTCTAACTCTACACTGTGGATGTTTTTTCCTCACACTGTTTTTAAGTTTTTTCAATTGTAGTTGCTCTAATATACCCAGTGGATGTTCAATTCTACACTGTAGATGTTCCATATGTGATATATATTCATTACACACCACAGTGGTTCAATTCTACACTGTAAATATTCCGTTCTACTCTGTATGTGTTCAATTCCACACAGTAAGATATTCAGTTTGAAGCCATGGATGCTCATTCAACACTATAAATATTCAATTAAACTCTGTAAATGTTCAGTTCCACACAGTAGTTATTACAATTTAAATGTGTAGATGCTCATTCAAAACTGCAAATAGTCAGTTCTACTCAATACAGGTTCAATTCTACACTGTAAATGTTCAATTCTGCAATTTAAATGCTCATTCAACACTGGAAATATACAGTTCTACTAAAAAAAAATATTCAATTCCACACTGTAGGCATTCAATTTTAAACTATAGATGCTCATTCAACACCGTAAATATTAGGTTCTACTCTGTAAATGTTCAGTTCCACCCTGTAGATACTCAATTTGAAGCCATGGATGCTTGTTCAACATTATAGATATTCATTTAAATGTTCAATTTCGCACTGTAAATGTTCGATTCTACACTGCAAATGTTCGATTCTACACTGCAAATGCTCATTCAATACTGTAAATACGCAGTTCTACTGTGTATATGTTTAATTCTACACTGTAAATGTTCAATTCTACACTGCAAATGCTCATTCAACACTGTAAATATGCAATTCTACTCTGCAAATGTTCAATTCCACACTGTGGACGTTCAATTTTAAACTTTAGATGCTCATTCAACACTGTAAACATTTGGTTCTGTTCTGTAAATGTTTAGTTCCACACTGTAGATATTCAGTTAAACTCTGTAAATGTTCAGTTCCACACTGTAGATATTACAATTTAAACATGTAGATGCTCATTCAAAACTGGAAATACGCAGTTCTACTCTGTACACGTTCAATTCTACACTGTAGATAAAACATTTTAAACTGTAAGATTTTTGTTCTGTTCTGTGAATATTCAGTTCCACACTGTAGATAATAATTTTTACATTGTACATGTTTAATTCTACACTGTAAATGTTCAATTCTACACTGCAAATGCTCATTCAACACTGTAAATTTGCAATTCTACTCTGCAAATGTTCAATTCCACACAGTAGAAATGTAATTTTAAGTTTAGATGCTCATTCAACACTGTAAACGTTTTGTTCTAACCTGTAAATGTTCAATTCCACACTGTAGATATTACAGTTTAAACATGTAGATGGTTATTCAAAACTGTAAATACGCAGTTCTACTCTGTACATGTTCAATTCTATGCTGTTGATAAGACATTTTAAACTGGAAAGATTTTGTTCTAATCTGTAAATGTTCAATTCCACGCTGTAGAAATGTCATTTTAAAGTTTAGATGCTCATTCAACACTGTAAACATTTGGTTCTGTTTTGTAAATGTTCAATTTGACTGTAGATAATACATTTTACATTGTAGATGATCAGTTCTACACTGTAAATGTTCAATTCTACACTGTAAATGTTCAATTCTAGACTGTAAATCCTCATTGTCTCTCTGCACATGTTTGGTTTTATACTATAGATCTTACATTTGAATGTAAATGCTCATTCATGACTGTAAATACTCAGTTCTACTCTGAAAATGTTCAATTCTACAGTATGGATGTTCAGTTCTCTGCTGTAGGCGTTTATTCCACAGTGCCGGTGGCCTACAGATAGATATTCAGCATTTTCACATCTACTGAATGTTTAATAAAATAGTAAGAGGTGAAAAGTGGGTGGTTTGCTTTCAGCTGTGAATAGCTTATCCAGACAGCTGGACCTTATACAACAAGCCTTCTGTGAAGAAGAACCACGTCCTGGAGATCAGACAGTTCCAACACCCCAGGTGATGGTAGATCAGCCGCAGACACCCCAGCACCAGAGGCTAGAGGTAAGATGATGCCCCTGATGGATAAATGGATCTCTAACAACCACCTGGAAGACCTGCTAGACCACCATCCTTCCACTGTGAGAAGACTCCAAAACACTAAGGAGGTCTGAAAGGACGTGTAGCTTTTCAAGAAGCTCCTCACTAAGAAAAGGAGAGTCCAGGCACATCCAACGAAGCAGCTGGACTGAGCACCCCAGAGTCCAGAACCTCAACACCTCTGAACGTGTTCAGTTGGATGGTGAGAAGTTCAACCAAACTTCTAAGACCTAACTCTGAGAACAGGCCTGCACAGTGCCGGAAACGGATGAGAGTGAGCACCTGGTGCTGTTCCTCAGCGCAGCAGCAAACCAAACGCACCACGCTGGCTATATATACCCTGTTTACTTGTTGCATGCGGCAGCGATGACCTCTGTGCTCCTATTTCAGGATAATGCTAATTAGCAAACGTTCAAATGGTACATGCACTTCTGCGCCGTGTGTTTAACCTCAAGCTCGTCCGTCTATAAGCTGAAAGTGTGACTGGGGTAAAGGACTCTAGCAGAGCTAGCATGGGCCCACACCGAGCTGAAATGGAAACGGTTTAAACACGCCCTGATTCAGCATTCAAATCCCATGCGTTCTGCACACGGAGCCAACTGCGTCGCATGGCAAAGTCACTGTAGCCACGGTGCTAATCCTGATTTTCCATCCAGGCCGACACGCAAGCGTACAGCCACGCTACCCTTCTCGCTGTCAATCGATTGCACCCTTCGGCTCGCAACACGAGCAATCAGCAGCTTCCGCTTTCTCAGGGTTCTTCGGGTAAGGGGAGGCTAACTGGTCGCATTGGATGCGGACTGCGATAAACTTCCAGTAACTATGGAAATGCTTGTATTCTGAAGACCACCATTAGAGATGGACACCACCAACTGGCTTTAGGTCAGGCTGGGCCTACGAGATAGAGCTACAGGCCCCAGTCCGGTCTGAGTTCACCCACATACACATGACAAAGTTCAGTTCCACGTATATCCATCACGGTTCTTCACGTTTACCTCCTGGTTCTCTACTTTGGGTTCCGTTCAGTCCTGTTGGTTCCTCACTTGGGCTACTATGCCATGGCAGCATGCATAGTAGTCATTTCTGGGTTCCAAAAGGAGTGAAGGACGGAGCCGAACCAATGCTGATAGATGCTGACTGGGCTAGGTTCCACTGCACCTCTACAGGGACCTGATATCTGCAGTGCTGCTACTGGAAGGTTCCACACTCATACCACACACCGAAGTTCAAACCAAGTCACGGGGAAACTCGAACCAGCAGGAAAGACATACAGGCACTGAGCTCAGAGAAGCGCCACGGCACAGCACGCTCTTCAGCATCAAGCTACTGTAGAAGAACCGCATCCGGCCTCTCCCAGAACCTCCAGCAAAGACCCTGCCTCCATCTAACTTCTACAACTACTCGAGGTTCTCTCAAAACTGTGCCAAAGAACCCTCGAGGAAC
>JAMWET010005527.1:117500-135000 GCA_024036415.1 Prochilodus magdalenae
TGATGCCGGTACTAGATAGCGAAGCTGGTACTGGATGGCATTATGGCAGTACCCAATTGTAAATGTCGCACAAGCCTGATTGGAATGGTGTTACCTGAAAGTGCAGGCAGCACCCCTTTAGAGTAGTGGTACTACAACGTGATGATGGTACCGGATTGCGACGGTACTACCATTTTAAAAGGGTGGTGCCAAAATGTGAACATTAGAATATTGTGATGGTGGTGCCAGATTGTGATGGGGCAATCAGATTGTGGAGGTGCTACAACTTTAGATTGGTGGTTACAGATGTGATGGCACCACCAGATTGTGGAGGTGGTACCATGTTGGAACGGTGTTACCTAATAGTGAAGGTAGGACCATTTTGGAATGGTGGTCCCTGATTGTGAAGGTGGTACCAAATCAAGGTACTAGCTTCACCGGTACAGTGAATTATGTACATTTGTGATTATGTGGTATTTGGAAAGTGATGGTGCTACCAGACATGGTGGTGAGGGTGGGATTGGACAAGACTGCAGTACCAACAGTGCAGGTGATGTGATGGTGGTACCAGGTGAGATCGTACCAGAACCAGCGCTTCACCATTCAGGTCACTGTAGTCCACTCAGTCTACCCACCGCACTGCTCTAGGCTCAGAGGCCATAGCGTGTCTTACATCAAGCTTACAACAATGTCCACTTGTGCACAATGTCCACCGTGTCCTCTCCCTGCCTCCCCATCACGCCGTGACCCACAGCACTGCGCTCCTCCTGCTCTTTCATTTCTCTGTAAGCTCTGTTAAGCCCTGTTGGCCTTTGGCCTTCAAACGCTGCCAGTTTATTTCTCACCTAAACGTCTCAAAGCAATGGACAAGTCAGCACTGCCCCACATTATGCTGAGCCTTTTCAAAAACGCAGAGGCTTCAGATGGTGCTGGTGGGCTTCCCAAACACAGAGGGGTCTTCAGGTCGGTGTCCTGGGGAAGCAGTGGCTAACTGACTGCTTCTAAACTACACCTGGACTAATCATAGTGCACTACAGTAACTACATTTATTACACGTTTGTGATGTGTTTATTACAGGTCAGGAGGGTCGCGTTTCCTGTAGACTGTGAAAGAAAAAACAGATAACATAAATAATAAATATCAATAAATAAACAGATAAAGAAATACAATTATATGCAGCTTTCGTGATCATTAGTTTGGTTGGGTCTGTTTTTGTTTATGTAATATTTGTTACATGACAGTCTTGAGATAATAATTAATAAACAATTATTTACATGCTGTACAGTATAAATTAGTAAAGTAAAAAGCAGTATAGCAATACATTAATAATAATAAAAATAATAATAATAATAGTTATATTAATGTGATTATACTTAATAATAATAATGTAATAATAATGTAATAATAATATCATAACACTGCAGTAAAAATGCCATTCTATAATACTCCATTAATAATGCAATAGTACTGTAATACTGTAGTAATAATACAATAATACCATGATAATGTTATAATACTGTAGTAATATTGTAATAATACTACCATAACACTAGTAATGTAAAACTGCAGTAAAAATGCAATACTATAATAATACTGTAGTAATAATGAAATAATACTTTACTACTGTAGTAATAATGAAATAATACTATAATACTGTAATAATAAGATAATAATACCATGATGCTGTTATAATACTGTAGTAATATTGTAATAGTACTACCATAACACTATAACTGCAGTAAAAATGCAATACTATAATAATACTGTAGTAATAATGACATAATACTATAATACTGTAGTAATAAGATAATAATACCATGATGCTGTTATAGAACTGTAGTAATATTGTAATAACACTACCATAACACTAGTAATGTAAAACTGCAGTAAAAACTGCAATAATACTATAATGCTGCATTAATAATGCAATAGTACTATTAAGCTGTAGTAATAGTCATGATACTGTAATAATGCTGTAGTAATAATGTAATAATGCTAGAGTAATAATGCAATAATACTGTAATAGTACTGTAACAATATATTGTAATATTTTCATAATGCTTTGGTATTGATTTAATAATGTAATAAAACTGCAGTAGTAATGAAATAATACTGTAATACTGTAATATATTGTAATAATATTGTAATAATACTGTAATAAATTGTAATATATTGTAATAATACTGTAATAAATTGTAATAATACTGTAATAATGCTGTAATAACTAAAATCAATTGTATGTTTCTCACACATGCCTTTGCTTTGAGGTTAAATGCAGGCTAATTCTATGAAATTCGTTGGAGCCCATGTAAAGTCATTTCTAAATCAATCTAATTTAAATAAATAAATAAACAAACATTAATGAACAAAATTAGAACGATTAGGAATGAATTAATTCCTCCAAAAATATTGGAAATCAAGCCCTTCATGCGTTCTGAGGCATTATGGGATGCAAAACAGAGCTGGTGTTCTCCTCAGACTGAGAGAAAAAAAAAACAATTCAGACCAATTTCACTGTTTGGTGTCGCCTAAAGTGTCTTTCCTGCGTGGAGTTTCTTCCCTCCGCGTTTGTTTGTTTATTTATTTATTTATTGATTTATTTTCCTGCCTCTTAATTGCATTAATAATGTAATTAAGGCGGGGAGCCTTATTGGCCGCGCTGCCCGGGCGGAACCGGAAATAATTGCGTTAGACCGAGACGCAAGAAGCAAAGCGGACAATTAAAACAATAAGTAAACAAATAAATAGGAAACAAAACAACAACCACACACAAAAAAACACCAGGCGCGTAATGAGGCCTCTCCTGCTTTTCATTCAGCCGCCTCCTCGCCTCCTCTTTGGGGTTGGGATGGAAAACGGGAGCCGGTGGCCAATCAAGCAAAAGAGCTCAACCCCAAAACATCAGGGCTTTCATTTATTCAAGGAAGCCCATCAAAGAAACATAAACAGGCACATTCGGAGTCCAGGAGCATCCCAGCCCAGTGATTAATCCGGAGATTACGGCGCGGCTGCTTGCTCATTGTTGGTCTACTCGCCTCTTTGAACTGTTTTAATGTTGAATTGTGTGTTTGTTAAAACCAAATCACACATTTTGTAGCGTTCCAGTAGAGGAAGCTGGAGAAGAGCTGCCCTGTTCCTCAGCAGCAGCAGCAGCGTGAACACGACAGGCGTTTGTTAATCCGCTAAACCGTTCATTTACCTGGAGTGTAGAAAACCATGCATAAGAAAAACTGTACCTATGAGTCAGAAACATCATCTGGGATTATATGATCTTGTATACAGTGTATACTCTGGGATTGTATACCCTTATATCCAACGTATACTCTAGGACAGTACACTCATATATACAATATAAACTCTGGGATTATATACTCTTGTATACAGTGTATACTCTGGGATTGTATACCCTTATTTCCAATGTATACTCCGGGACAGTACACTCTTATATACAATATAAAGTCTGGGATTATATACTCTTGTATACAGTATATACTCTGGGATTGTATACCCTTATTTCCATTATATACTCTGGGACAGTACACTCTTATATACAATATGACCTCTGGGATTATATACTCTTGCATACAGTGTATACTCTGGGACTGTATACCCTTATTTCTAATATATACTCTGAGACAGAACACTCTTATTTACAATATAAACCCTGGGATTATATACTCTTGTATACAGTGTATACTCTGGGATTGTATACCCTTATTTTCAATGTATACTCTGAGACAGTACATTCTTATATACAATATATACTCTAGCATTACATACTCTTGTATACAATGTATACTCTGGGATTGTACACTATTATATACAGTATATACTCTGGGATTTTATACTCTTGAATACTGTATATTCTGGGATTGTATAATCCCATACTCCATATATATACTCTGGGGTTTTGTAGTCTTGTATTAAGTGTATGCTCTGGGATGGTACACAATACATACTTAGAGATTCCATAGTCATATACAAATCATACTCATATTACAACTCCTGCATGCAATGCATACTCTGGGACTGTATAATTTTGTATATGATGTATACTCTGGGATTATATACTCTGGTTTTCAGTATTAAGTAAAAGATGAATAACAAACGGGACTTCCTATCGTCCTCCAGCCCAGCTCCAAACTGCTGAAACAGTGAACTACTCTGAAACATAACCCGAGAAAAAGGCCTCTATATATCAGGACATGATAAAACAGGAGGACGGCTGGATATTAATTGGTCTTTTGTCTATAGAACAGCCCCTCGTCCATAACACGGGTTCCCTAAATCAGCCCCTTGTAAATAATGAGCTGTGTTAAATTGAATGGACTGCGCGGGGCAGTCGGGGCTCGTCAGCTCTGGGCCTTGTAAACCTGGGTGTAAACATTTGGCGCAGCACCAGGCCAAACAAAAGAGGACATGAGGTTTCGCAGCGAGGGTTTTTGTTCCCGAACCCCATGTGACGTGTAGTGACACGCAGGGGTCAAACTGGGCCTCCGCGAGAGACCCAAACATCGCACTAACGACGTATTCACTGACAAATAACCATGCAGTCTCATTCTGGAAGCGGAGGGGAATAAATGCTGTAGTCTGAGCCGGTACTTAACAATGGGGACCTGTATTAGCCACGTAGCTGATACGCTAAGTGCTGTGCACAGCTATAGAGCTCCTTTTGAAGACAAGACATCTTTTCTTCATTTTAAATAAATCTTTAAATGATAGTTTGACTAATAACAAATCATTTAAAACTAAAAATGACCCTTTATCCTGCTCCTAGTTTAGCACTGAAGCTCCAGCTGTAGTAAACAGCAGTGGATGCTTAGCATGATTAGCATTGTGCAAGCTACGTATGTAAATATTGGCCTACTCGCCTCAAACTCATAATCTGTGGTTTTGTATGAAGCTCTGTTAGCAACAACACGAACAAAGTATGAACCATAATCACGTTTCAGGACAGCTGCCATTGCTAGCATTAGCAATGCTACATACATCTGCCTGTTGTAACAGATAACAGTGTTAGCAGTAGTCGTTCACTGTTTGACGACACATAAGCAAGTCTATTTGCGTATACCTTTTATAAAACAGGGTTTGAAACAAGTATGTGGCGATGTAGGCCCAGTGTGAACTGTGTATACGTTTATGGTGCTTGTTAGCATGATTAGCTTAATAGCCCACATGTTTTAGCTAGTTCAGATTTGATATGCTCCTGTTTTCCTGCCTTAGGAACCAATAAAAAGCCGTTCCCAGTGTCCTCAGAGAGGGCTAGCACTGCTGATACATCTCCCAAAGCCTTCTGTAGAAGCGCCTCCTTTAAACAACTTTCCTTCAAGCCTCAATAATACCTCCTCGTCCATCTCCCACAATAAAGCCATTAGGATGGTACATAGTGTCTAATATCGTCGATATATAACTATCACTTTTATGATAATTGTGTGCCTGAATAGTCAGTCAGAGCTCAGTGAGGGTCAACTAAAAATGACCTTTTATTCTGCTTCTAGTTTAGCACTAGATGCTAACAAGCAGCTGAGTTTTAGCATGATTAGCATTGTGGAAACTAAATACGTAAATAAAGGAGTACTCGGCTCAAACTGTCAAACTTTGTGGTTTTGTGACACCATATGAAGCTCATTTATCATTGATCATGAACAACAATGACATTTCAGGACAGCTGCCATTGCTAGCATTAGCTATGCTACGTACATTTGCCTATTGTGATAGATAACAGTGTTAGCAGCAGTTATTCATTGTTACACGCCACATAATCAAGTCTATTTAAGTATACCTTTTATGAAACAAGGCTTGAACACAAGTATGTGTTGATTTAAGCCCTGTGTAAACTGTGTATAAGCTTGTGTTGCTTGTTAGCATGATTAGCTTAGCATGACTAGCTGCCCCACATGCTTTAGCTAGGGGGTAAACAGTTCAAATTTGATATGTTGCTGATTTGCTGCCTTAAGAAACTCTGAAAAGCCTTTTCCAGTATTCTCAGAAAGTGCTAGCACCGCGGATACATCTCCTGAACCCTTGTTTAAACAGCCTTCCAGCCTGAATAACACCTCCCTATCCATCTCCCACAATAAAGCCATTAAGATGGTATATAGCATCTAAATAGACATATAACTATCACTTCCATGATAATCGTATGCCCAAATAGTCGATCAGAGCACAGTGAGGGTCAATGTTACACTTGAATAGCATCGAGGCATCCACGGCAGCATCGGTGAACGCCGAGGACTGGGGTAGGGGGAGGTGGCCATTTGAGTTGATTTCCCAAATGAAAAATCTTCCTCATGCAGAACATCCTCGCGGAATGCGAGATTGGAAAGAGCTCACGGCGCCTACACTCCATCCTCAACACCCCACTGGGCTCGGATCCGTCCAGATTCCCGCTTTCCCTTTAAAACAATGAGGGCTAACGCCAGTTAGCCGCTCATTCCCTGCTAAAGTCGCTCATCATGGCGGACTTTTCCCAGCCAGAGATAAACGTGGCCGCCCCTCGCTGCCTTTATTTTGTGGAATGTAACCTTTCAGAAGACAGCACTCCTCTCTTTTGATGGCCTTTTTTTTCACTAGCCGTCACTGACACGCATGGAGACATCCTCAGAAAATCAGATGGCATTCAGACATGGAGCTTCCATCTGTCGCTGGGGCTCGTGCTCGCGCTCGGGATCTGATAGGGTACGCGCCAGGGGCCTGTATGAAAGATGACGCTCATTTCTAAGAAGTATTAAGATTCGGGTTCATGAATCATTTTTATTCCACGCAAAAGAAAAATCACCTTTAACATTTCCCTTCTATTAGCCTAACGCGAGATTCTCCCCACACTGATCTTATTAGCAGGCTTAGCTATACGCCGCTTCCTCAAATTCAATTTCAGGTGGTGCTCAATAGTGCATTCGTTTTAAATGAGAGAAAGGAGGCACAGTGAGCAGGCTCATTAAATTACAGGAAGTAGTTTAAGAGAGAAACCGAATGGAGGAAACGACTTATCATTGAACATGTGTGTGAATGATAACTCGTAATACCTGACAACTGTCCTGTAATACCTAACACACTGTCTAATAGTACCTAACACACTGTCCCATAATACCTAACACAATGCCCAATAGTACCCAACACACTGTCCCACAATACCAACACAACACTAAACATTGTCCCCTAATAGTACACACTGTCCCATAATACCTAACACATTGTCTAATAGTATCTAACATACTGTCCCATAATACCTAACACACAGTCCCATAATACCTAACACACTGTCTAATAGTACCTAACACACTGTCCCATAATACCTAACACATTGTCTAATAGTATCTAACACACTGTCCCACAATACCTAACACATTGCCTTATAGTACCTAACACATTGTCCCACAACACCTAACACACTGTCCCATAATACCTAACACATTGTCTAATAGTACCTAGCACACTGTCCCATAATACCTAACACACTGTCTAATAGTACCTAGCACACTGTCCCATAATACCTAACACACTGTCTAATAGTACCTAACACAATATCTATAGTACCTAACACATTGTCCCACACCACCTAACACACTGTCCAATAATACCTAACACATTATTTATAGTACCTAACACACAGTCCCATAATGCCCAATATGCTGCTCTTATGAAACCTAACACACCGTCCCATTATACCTACTGCATTGTCACATAGTGCCTAACATAATGCATTGTGTAAGAGTACACCACGTTGTCTAATCCCCAAATTGCCCCCACACCATTGTGTGTAATAGATCCTAACACTAACTGTCCCCAATACCTAACACATTAACTCATAATACCTAATACATTGCCCCATAATAGATAACACATTGCCCTACAGTACCTAACATGTTTGCTCCCATAATACCTAACACACGCTGTCCCATTAATACCTAACACTGCATTGTCCCAATATGTGCTCTAAACCTTAACACACTGTCCCATTGCTACTGCAATGCACATCATAGTGTCTTATAATGCCTAATACATTGCCCCACAGTAGATAAAACATTGTCCTATAGTACCTAACAGACTGTCCCATAATACCTAACATGTTGCTTTTATAATACCCAACACGCTGTCCCATTATACCTGCTTTGTCCCATAGTGCCTAACACATTATCTCTTAGTGCCTAATACACTGTCCATAATTTTGTACATCATCCCATAGTAGACCTAATACATATCCATATAGATAACTAATACATTGTCCCATAATTCCTAACACGCTGTCCCATAATAACCTACACATTGTCCCATAACTGCCAATAGTAGATTGCGTTATCCATAATGCATAACACCACTGTGTACCATAGACATTTCCCTCATAATACCCAATAACACATTGCCCTACAGTGTCTTAACAGACTGTCCCATAATACCTAACATGCTGCTCTTATAATACCTAACACACTGTCCCATAATACCTAGCACAGTGTCAAATACATCTGTACTAGATAAAACACATTTCCCAGTTCCAAAATGCACCTCCAATAGCACCCTACATGCTGTCTAATAAACTGTAAACATGCTGTCCTGCTCCATAATACCTAACCTACTGCTCTCCAAATACTAAACATGCTGTCCTGCATGCACTATTACCTAATGCACTGTCCCATTATGCCTAACACACTGTCTTATATCATTTAATCCAAAGTAAAGCCACTTATGTATTTATTTATTTATTTATACCCTTATTTAAACAGTGATTCTTGTTTTTTTATCATATATTTGAATACATATATCGCTATACACATATTACCATATATGGCACATTTAGGCACTTCTCATACTGTATCGAACAGTGTATCAAATTGACACACCGGGGTATTGTATCGAATCGAGGCAGATGTTGATAATCGTTACAGCCCTACACGCTACATGTCTATTGAAAGCAAAGCCTGCTCCATATCCAGTTTAGAGTCCAATGACACAAAAAGGTTACACCTACGCGGATTACATATCGACCAGGAGATTGAATCATTTATAAAACACCAACGTGTTTTAACTGGGTTTTAACCCCCCAAACACCCCCACTGGAGCCACACGGTCGTCCCAGGGATAGTTTACAGTCGGCCAACCATTTCCCCCTTCCACAGAGCCACGGAAGCCGGAGCGTCCTGCGATTCAAAATACCGGAGTCTGATACACGAACAGGTCAGATTAACAGCTCCCACACACACCCGAGACATGAAATAAACTCCTCGTGTATTCGCTCTTACGCCTGAGACCGCGGTTATGTGACTTCTATGGCCTGTTTTTAACGGAGTAAAAGGACTCGGCCACACATAAACATCCAGCTCCACTCGCAGCCTCCTGAGCAGCACACGTGGATGTCAGGCAGTTACATACACAGACACTTAAACCGCTCCAGTATACTCGATTTAAAGATTTATGAAAGTCTATTAGGTCCAAATATCAGTTCTACGGGTCCTACGTAAAGATATAAGCGCTGGCTATGTATCTTTGTGGGTTTCTATAGGTACAAAGGCCTAGCTGTTATCATTCTCATGCTTGTTTGTTCGAATTCCCCCGTCCACCTTAAATGGGCAGCTGTTCCATTCTGGCGCCTGAGGCGCCAGAATGGAACTGCTGACCATTTAAGGTGGACTGGAGAGTTAGACTAGGTAGCCGACTTTAGCCTCGCGTTAGCTGAAGCAAATTAACTAGCTAACTTCAGTCTCACAAATTCGAGCCAATTCAGCTTCACCTCCCGCATGTACATGTATCTTAATATCATATATCCAGAAGTGCTGAACGTTGAAGGTGTCTGGTCGTATGAGCAAGCGTGGCTATGTTGTGCTAGGCTAGGCTAGGCTAGCTACAGTGTTATGGAATAGGCAGCTAGCTTAGCCAACTTAGCATGCTCTGTTTTTCTATCGGGTTTTTAACTTTCACAACACTTAGACTTGGTTTACATCGAACTAAACTTGCTTGCTAAGCTTCAGAGTGTCCAGTTTGAGGGGTGTCATTAGGGTTTTATGTCTGAGAAGAAGTTTATTACAGAGGTTTAGCATCTTCCCCTTAGCGTTAGCCTGGTTCTCTATTATGTTGTGGACATGCTAGGTACATCTGGGCTCTGCTCTCCTCAGGGAACACGGCTATATGGGGATTTAGGATGGATGATATGACAGGGTGTTGCTATTATAGTGATGAAAAGCTTCATCTATAGCTTTTTCTGAACACTGAGCTACTGGATGTAGCTTGTTTACACCTTGCCTTAACATGTGCTCCACATCTGGATGTGTGGACGTGATCTGATGTGATCTGAAAACATGGGTTCTCTCCTGTTGCTACTACTACTACTGTATTGTCATTTGACCCTCCGGATTATTAGGATTCGACCCCTTTTCTCTCGGAAGGCCGCCTGAACTCTTGCGACTGGCTGGTCTTCTTCCTTTGCAACCTGTCAGGCCCTTGCAGCTGATCCAGAATGCACCCCGTCTTCAGTCTTGCCAGGTCCACTCATGCCAGCCCACTGCTGCACCTCCTTCCCTGTTTTACCGAAGATTCCTGTATCAGATTAAAAGCTGTGATGCCTATAAACCCAAAAATTGACCAGTGCTTCCCTGTATCATTCCAAAGGTCAAAGGTCGCTCTGTGAGCCCGTTAGCTTCAAGTACAGTTCGGCTTGACACGCTAATCTGGAAGACACATGGAAGTCAAGTGTCAAGGCTCTTCTCTGTCTTGGCACCCAGGTGGTGGAACGATCTTCCACTGGCTGTCCGAGTAGTGGGCTGTCTTGCGGCCTTCAGCTGAAGGCCGTCTCTTTGAGAAGCAGCTAAGCGAGCTCTGATCTCAGTGCATTGTTTTGCTTTCATGTTGTTTTGGATTTTCCTTCTAGGTGCCAGCACTGGCTCCTGTTCCTGGCAGTGTCTGAGCTGAAGGGAGGGTGGGATAGCTAGGATAGACGTTCCGAGTGGACTGCAAAGCACTTTTGTAAGTAGCGTTGGATAAGAGCGTCTGCTGAAATGTTGGTCTGCGTTGCTGGTTGGGAGGGTTTTGTCTTGGCCCAAGTGCAGGACAGTGCTGGGAGGATATAGCGGTTGGAATTGCTCTGAAACTATGGAGTTACTCAGTAGGTGCATTTCTGTGGATGTAGTTGGATCCAGATATTGGCTGCTCTCACGCCTCGGGTAAATCGGAGCGCTTTCTCAAATCAGATCTTTCTGAACTGTTATTAGTTTGAGTTATCAGATTGGATTTGTGTGATCAGACATTACCCACCTATCTGTATTGGTTGCCCTGGTAATGACATAGGCACCGTTTCAAACATGGGTTGCAGGTGCTTCATCTTGGCCTCCAAACAATCCGAGAGATTGACATTCCTGTTGTCCGTTGTGTTCCGTCGAGTGCAAAAGTCCTGTTGAGATCCAGTTTGAGTGTCCAATCTAAGACACATGGTGTACATTTCCAATTGGAATTACATGTGGTTTGGATCAGATTTCCAAACATCGGATGTTATGTGTTCTGTCAATCTGGATACAATGTGGATATGCGGATGTTAATGTACCTACACCCTGAAAAAAAGAGCAGTGGTTCTGATTAAAACTGGTTCTTCAAGGGCTCTTTAGTAAAGGCAGCTATTCTGATTAGAACCATGCATTCACCATAGAACCATCTGCATGCTTAAATGGTTACCATGGTGAAATGGTTCTCCAGGTGGATGGAGAATTGGCGTTGTATGGGGTTCTATATCCCACAGCTTGCATATGATATGTTTGAGTTTTCATGGTTCCATTAGGAACCTTCATCTTTACTAAAGAACCCTCGAAGAACCAACTTTTTCAAGAATCTCTTGTGATGCAGTCATGATCCGATCTCTGGAAACTCATGTGGGAGCCGGGTGTGGAAAGCCTCCCGGCTTTTGAAAGCTCCTTTCAGTCTCTCACAATGTGCCGCTTTGTGTTTGCTCCATCGTACCGAACCTCCAGAAATGAAATACTGTGACGCGTCTGGAATAACAGCCTCAGTCCACAGAAGGAACTTGGGCTTTGTTGTTACATATGGGTCACTGACTTGGGCACTGTGTGACTGTCCTTTTTCGCCATCCAGCTTTACTATCTGGATGGGGGGCCGAATATAAAAGGCTCATATTTGGGTTCTGCTGCTCCTTTCCAGTTCTCGTTTGTTGTCGGCCGTTTGTCTTGAACCCCCCCGTCGGCTGCTGACCCGTGATGTGATGGTGCGAGGTCGCATCTCAGTGGACAGAGAAGGGGCGATAGAGAGCGATGTACCGGACATGGTAGAGGGGACACACTGGACTGGGATGAACTGTGGAGGAAGGAGAGAGAGTGGGGTCGGAAGTCATGTGGCCTGAGGAGGTAGAGAGTGATGTAATGGACAAGGCAGTCTGATCTCTGATTGTAAAGCAGCTCTTGTGCTTGAGACTACATTGAGCATTCATTTAGATTCTGTCCGGATCGTATGCCTTTGGCATATGGCTGGGAATGCCGTAGGCCGCCGTATTACTTGGACTCGATTGGATTTTCCATAGCTGGAATTTCATGTTTAAGAAATAAGCCCACCGGATGAAGAACTAGCCTGTAATACCTCCATGAGTACCCATAACAGCTGTGATTGGATTGGGCCTGGACTGGTCAATTTTCCGGATGTAGGCCGCATCCAAGAATTCCACAGTTGGGCCAGATTTGGTGGATGCCTTCCGTGGCCTTTTCCTGGTTGTTCCAGGTAGTCCTACAGAATTTCAAGAGGATTCAAATCTGGGACTTTTGCAGACCGCTGAATGTTCATCATGCCAGTCGGTCACATTGCAGCCCTGTGAACGCAAGAATGGTCGTTTCGGAATACAGGAATTGTAATGTAATGTTCCTCTGGCAAATGATGAGCAAAAGGCCAAACCTGGTTGTTCCCGGAGCTCGATATTAGTCACCTCGGCCAAAGAACCCATTTCCACATCACCAAAACTCCCCCAGAACGTCACAGAGGGGGTCAACCAGCCATAAAGGCATTTGATGTCTCAAATTTCAATCAAAGCTTATACATCATCACCTAGCTTTGTGTAACCTGAACACCTGTATCCCAACACTCTCAAATAGTCGTGTTTACGTGATTTCCCACCCAGTGTGGCTATCCTGTTATCCCCTCAAAGTGTATTTCCTGAAGGGAACATGGAATGGTTGCCCAGCTTAAATGGTTCCCACTCCCTGCTAGGCTGTGATAGCTATGAGAGGAATGAGGGATGAATAGAAGACACATAGAGGAGTGCAGGTTAGTCTGAGTATGGGTTAGAGTTTGGGAATCAGCCCTGAGGGAGTATGTGCAGTTTGGTGGCTGTAGGTCAATGGAAACCGTTGGGTCTTGGTAGGGGCCAAAAATGAATGCGACTCTATGGGAGAAACAAGGGTTGGAAAAAAAGAGACAAATAGACGAGTGCGGGTCAGACCAACACTGAATTTGTGTTCGGGGGTCTGCCCCGAGATGGTGTTGGTGAAATGGAGTCTTTCGGCTGATAAGGAGTATAGTTAATAGGCATATTCTTTTCTACCCTATTCATTCTTAATGAATTTTTTTTTAATTGGAAAAAGTCAGATCAAAAAGCTGTATGAACGCATGCCAAATCTCTGGGCCAAAAAGAAGAGTAATATCAGATAAAGAGGAGTAAACACTGGGCTTCTAATATTAATTCTAGCTCTAGGGTTTGTTTCTGTGCAGTATATCGTCGCTGTCCAAAGAAAAACATGTACCTCCATTTTTATTGATTTTTACTTTTAGGCCTCGTTTGATCACATGAGCTGCTGTTTACACTGTGTGGGAATTTCCTGAAGAATGGACCAACAGAAATGGCCCAAAACTGCTTGGAGAGACGTCTGGTTCCATTGACTTCCATTCAAACTCAATGAGGTTTTTGGCCTCTCCTGTAAAGTTGCCATTTTGGAGATACCTGTTTTTCTTTGGACAGTGACGATATTAATGCTAATGAGACAGGCATGTAGGTTTCACAGTGCTAACCTGGCGGCAGTGAGATCACTTGTTGGGTGAGATTAGCTTCATAGCTTCATGAAGAAATGACCAGAGTTTGGTTAAGTTTGGCCCGACTACTCGGCCCAGACTGTTTCTTTAAGATACGTGTTGTACTTCTGGTGTTACTAGTGATACATGCCCACGTGCCAGCTGCTGGTAGTGTCTTCGGAGTTCGACATGTGGTGATGCTGATGATAACTAAACCTGTGTCTGCTTTCAGGGAATTGCCTTGAGATGTTCTCAGGGTACCAGGAGCGGGAGGAGTACGAAGATGAGCTGTACCGTGTGGAGGACGAGGAAGACTCCAGCTTGTCTGAGCCTGACAGTGAGCTGGAGTTCCAACTCTATTCCCAGCTTCACTACCACACTGCGGACCAGGAGAACAAGGAGAATCAGGAGAACCAGCAGGACCACGGGGGCTCCGGTAGGGCTGCGTTATGTGGGCACAGTACTATATTGGCTTTGATGTGTGTTGCATTGGGTTGAGGCGTCCCTCTCTCTGGAGAACCCAGCTCTCCAGCAGTTAGGCTCCCGGTGGATTGATCATGCTGTGGGCTTGTTTGGGAGCCAGTAGCTTGGGGAATATTTCATTGGTAGAGATTAAAGAAGAAGCTAAAGATCAAAAGAGGATGGCTGCTGCAGCAGGATATTCCACAATCCACCGTGGACCACCTCAAGAGGTGCAAACCCCTCACGGATACAGTGTGATGTGGCCATAGGTCAGTCGACCAACTCCCTGGTCCTGGAGCCACCCTGCCCAGCACATGTGTGTGCTCCCCTAGCTCCCAACACATCTGATTCAACTCATCAGCTCATTAACGAGCCCTTTCGGAGTTGCAGGGGTTGTGTTAAAGCAGGGAAGCCCACCATAATGTGCAGGGCAGGGTGCCTCCAGGGCCTTGAACCCCGATTCACCCAACCTGAATGGGACCGCTTTGGAAGGGCCACCCAAATTGGCTCAGCTGCAGCGTCTTGGCCGAGAAGCTCCTAGATGGCTTATCTACACCCTGCTGCTACAGCCAGTTCCACAGTGATGACTAACTTTCTTCCACCCTAGGTTCCTCTCACCCCCAGAAGGAAGCACCTCAGCCTGGACAGAGAAAGCGGCCCGCTGCTGCACCAGCTCCGGAAGTCATTGTGATCGACTCCGGCACGGACACCATCGCGATCTCAGACACCACAGAGACGGAAGAGAGTGTGTGTACCGCCAAAGGCCAAAAGCCACTCGGCAAACACCTCCTGCCTTCATGCCCTCCTCAGACGAAAGCCCTCTGGAAGATTTCTGAGGAAGTGGTGGTCGTGGATTCGGGTTCCGACGACAGCTTGGATTCTGAGTTCTCCATTCCTCCTTTTGTGGCGGATCTGGGCTCGGACTCGGACTCAGGATCGGATTCCGACGGGCTGGAAAACTGGATGATTCTGGGTAGAGGGAAGGAGGAAGGTGACCAGGATATCCAGCTGAATCTCTCGTCGGAGGTCAACCTGCACGGTAAGAACGTGTATTCGTTGAGTAGCTCTCGCAAGCCCACCCCAGACCACTTCTCAGACACAACACACCCACTATACTGCACCTCCACTCACTGGCCACTTTATCAGAAACACCTTTGGAGCCAAGGGGTCACCTGGTGCACAACACAAACATAGATCTTTAATGTACCGTCCAGAACCTGGACCTGCATGTCCCCTGGGGACCCCTGGTTATGTGTAATGTTGGTGGTGTTAATGAATAGTGGTCAATTTGAGAATCATACATTTCTATGGCGTGGACTATTATAGCCTCACACCACCCTCCGTGCCCCCCTCTATCCTGCGCGTATTAAGACACACTGTAACCCAGACCTTTATCGCACGTTGTCATGCACTCGTTCTTTTGATCCTACCCTAAGCGCTGTTAGCGTTATCTTCCAAACTAGCCTGGGTTACCTGGGAAAACTGGGAAAAAGAATTCGCCTGCATTACAGCCTCAGAGGAGGACCGTCGGGAATGCTTCAGATACTCCAGTATTTGTGATGTTGGTATCAGTGTTGCGAAGTGTTGGGAAGCGTTTGCCTTTTATTAGACCCAACGGAAGTCTAGACGTGTTTGGGACATCCATCAGGAAAAGGGATGGATAATTCCTCGTGTTCTGCTCCTCCTGTTTATTCTTCTTCTTCGTCATCATCAGCATCTTCTTTGTCTTTTCTACTTCGTCTTCTTCTTCTTCTTCCTCTTCTTCTGCTGCTGCTTCTCCCTTTTCTTCTTTGGTAGTGTTGGAGAGCCTCGTATGTTGGGTGTGATTGGGAATGGTGTGGTTTGTGTGCGGCTGTTTGATGGGCTGTGCAGTGCTCGGTCAGGGTGGTGATTCCTGTAGGAAGGAATGGGGTGAGGCGTCTGTTCACAAGCATAATACACAACCCACTAGCAACGCACTAACAACCACCTGGGATACTACACTAACCACCTGTCATCTCAGCTAGTACTGACGGAGGTGTTCAGGTGACGTTACTGTACTGATGGAGGTGTTCAGGTGACGTTACTGTACTGACGGAGGTGTTCAGGTGACGTTACTGTACTGATGGAGGTGTTCAGGTGACGTTACTGTACTGACGGAGGTGTTCAGGTGACGTTACTGTACTGATGGAGGTGTTCAGGTGACGTTACTGTACTGACGGAGGTGTTCAGGTGGCGTTACTCGTGTTACACGTGTATGTATGTGTGTGTATGAGTGTGTATGAGTGTGTGTGTGTGTGTGTGTGTGTGTGTATCTGTATGTATGTGTGTGGGTGTGTGTGTGTGTGTGTGCGTGAGTGTGTGGGTGTGTGTGTATGCGCGAGTGTGTGGGTGTGTGTGTATGCGCGAGTGTGTGGGTGTGTGTGTATGCGCGAGTGTGTGGGTGTGTGTGTATGCGCGAGTGTGTGGGTGTGTGTGTATGCGCGAGTGTGTGGGTGTGTGTGTATGCGTGAGTGTGTGGGTGTGTGTGTATGTGAGAGTGTATGTGTATGTATGTGTGTGAGTGTGTGTGTGGTTGTGTGTGGGTGTGTGTGTGGATGTGTGTGTGTGTGTGTGTGTATGCATGTGTATGTATGTGTGTGAGTGTGAGTGTGTGTGTGTGGATGTGTGCGTGCGGGTGTGTGGGTGGGTGTGTGTGTGTGTGTGCGGGTGTGTGTGTGTGTTATAACTAATCTGCATGCGTGTGTTTACATGCAGGAGAGTCAATGAGGGGAATCTTCCTGCATGTGCCGGAGGAAACAAACAAACAAAGCAAGCCCCATGTCAGAGAGAGAGGGAGAGGGAGAGAGAGAAAGAGGGAGAGAGAGAAGGAAATAGAGGGAGAGAGAGAGAGAAAGAGAGAGAGAGACTTTTAATCATAGAGGAATAAAAGTGCCTGTGCAAATCTCTCAAGATCAGCGCATTAGCCCGACCTGCAAACCTCAGCAAAGCATCTCCCTCCCTCTTTCTGTCTCCCTCCATCTCTCTCTCTCCCTCTCTCCCTCTCTCCCTCTTGCCTGTGCTCACTTTCTGTGTATCTAGGAATCACTGCACC
>JAMWET010005527.1:142500-147500 GCA_024036415.1 Prochilodus magdalenae
ATATATATATATATATATATATTTATAAAATAATTACAGAAGTGTATACCAGATACTTCAACAGCATTATTTAAAAGCATTACTCAGTGTTACTGATTGGGGGGATAATAATACTACTACTACTACTAATAATAATAATAATAATAATAATAATAATAATAATGCTGAGAGGTGACTTGTCACTCTTGTGAGTGTGAACCACGCGGCTTTTCTGGAACTTCAATGCTCCGTAATCGGTTTCAGTGCACTAAACACAATAGCCGGTGAGCACTGTGACTCCTCTCCTCTGTGTACCCGAGAAGCCTCGGCCGTAGAGTCCAGGAACCGGGGGAGTTCGTCTTTCGTATCAAGCAGCTAAAGACCTGTAGCACACAGCATCTGCCTATCTGCCTGTCTCTGTGTGTTTTATTCAGTACGTCTTACTTAACACCACACGTCCTGCGATGTGAGTGTTGCTCGTACAGTCATTGCGGTGACCCACGCATGCAGCTCTGGTCTAGAAGAGAACAGGTTCAGTGTAAGTAGTCGTGGCTTCAAGTCCCAGGAAAATAAACTCATTGTGATTATCAAACGAGCTGTAAGAGTAGCTGTGCATGGATGGGATCCTATCCCGGGAGGCCCAGTGATGCCCCCGTCCTATCCCTGTATCATATCCGTATATATTTACTAATCCAGGTGGCATAAATCTTTATGTATCAGCACCAGCAGATACGCGGGTGAACCATCCTGGACACCAGCATCGGCCTACGATATGGGATCAGCGCATCCTGCAGCCTGGCTGTAGCGAATAGAGGAGTGTTCCTAAACACCACCCTGGTTCCCAGGATTGCACTCTTCATGGTGTGTGTGTTTACTGTCCGTCCTCTGGTGTCCCTTCAGTGAGGGGTGGACGTATATATCTGGAGCAGCAGCAGCCATTTTGCTGGGGAATCATCACCTTGTTATGTGGGGCAATGTTGTTTCACAGAGCATTCTTCATGCTGTGTTTTTTCCTCTGTTGTTTTGAGTGAAAGAGAGAGAGGGAGTGGAAGAGAGGGAGGGAGGAGGGGAGCGAGCGAGCAGGAGAATGCCCTCTTGGAGGTTCACGCTACAGCGGGTTGTTTCAAAGGAAGCAAAAGGGCCACATTTACAATGGAAATGCTTCTGCTAGAAACCTCCACTCATTAGAACGTGATGGATGTAGGGAAGGCTTACGTCTTGCGCGTCTGCGCCCGTGTGTGGAGGTGTGAGTGCGCGGTTAAGGAGCGTCTGCATACATGCATATTGTATTTCGGGAGGTTGGAGTGCGTGTGGTAGTGATAATGCGCGCGTTGGTGTACGCGTGTTAGAGATGGGAATGTGGTGTTAGTTTATGAGGGTGTTGTATCGTAACATGATCAGACGTCGGTCCTGTTATGATGAACCGCAGAGCAGTAGGCTTTTCCGAGTTCATCACCAACATCTGTAGTACCTCTAGAACACCTGAACTACCCTATGGTCTATCTGTCTGTTCGTCCTTCCATGTGTGTTGTATGTGTGCGGCATGTTTAAAAAATATATATATACATTACATACATATATATATATGTGTGTATGTATATATGTATATGTGTATGTGTGTGTATATATAGTTATATGGTTTATATATATTTATACGCGTGTGTGTGTTTGTGTATGTATATAGATAGATATATAGATAGATACACACATATATATCTATATACACATACATATAAACATATATATATATATATATACACACACACATACATATACACATATATATATATCTCTATATATATATATATATATATATATATCTATATACACATACATATAAACATATATATATACATACACATATAATTACAAGTACGTTTTACCTCAGTAGTATTTCAGTGTACAGGAATTAATAGTTAGTAGTAAGTATATATAATGCACTAGAAATGTATTTAATTTACTATGTATTTAAGTATGATATCAATATAGCATATCTATAGTATGTCCAGTAAATAGAATTAAAGTATATGTAGTTCAGTCAGTGTCAGTATACTGTAATAACGCTACTATATGCGGAATAATTAGCATACATAGTGAAAATAGCACACTTTAGTATATTACTCACGAGAGAAAGAGAGTATACTAAGAACATTAAACTGAGGACACTTCAGTACATTACTCACGAGAGGAAGGGAGTATACTAAGGACATTAAACTGAGGACACTTCAGTACATTACTCACGAGAGGAAGGGAGTACCCACTAAAGAACATTAAACTGAGGGACACTTCAGTACAATTACTCATCAGAGGGAAGGGAGTATACCAAGGACATTAAACTGAGGACACTTTAGTATATTACTCATGAGAGGAAGGGAGTATACTAAGGAGATTAAACTGAGGACACTTTAGTATATTACTCACGAGAGGAAGGGAGTATACTAAGGACATTAAACTGAGGACACTTTAGTATATTACTCACGAGAGGAAGGGAGTATACTAAGGACATTAAACTGAGGACACTTTAGTATATTACTCACGAGAGGACGGGAGTATACTAAGGACATTAAACTGAGGAGGCTTTAGTAACTTAATCACGAGAGGAAGGGAGTATACTAAGGACATTAAACTGAGGACACTTCATTACATTAGTCACGAGAGGAAGGGAGTATACTAAGGACATTAAACTTAGGAGGCTTTAGTAACTTAATCACGAGAGGAAGGGAGTATACTAAGGACATTAAACTGAGGACACTTCAGTATATTACTCACGAGAGAAAGGGAGTACACTAAGGACATTAAACTAAAGACACTGCAGTACATTACTCACGAGAGGAAGGGAGTGTACTAAGGACATTAAACTGAGGACACTTCAGTATATTACTCACGAGAGAAAGGGAGTACACTAAGGACATTAAACTAAAGACACTGCAGTACATTACTCACGAGAGGAAGGGGGTATACCAAGGACATTAAACTGAGGACACTTCAGTACATTACTCACGAGAGGACGGGAGTATACTAAGGACATTAAACTGAGGACACTTCAGTACATTACTCACGAGAGGACGGGAGTATACTAAGGACATTAAACTGAGGACACTTCAGTACATTACTCACGAGAGGAAGGGAGTATACTAAGGACATTAAACTTAGGAGGCTTTAGTAACTTACTCACGAGAGAAAGAGAGTATACTAAGGAGATTAAACTGAGGACACTTCAGTACATTACTCACGAGAGGAAGGGAGTATACTAAGGACATTAAACTGAGGACACTTCAGTAACTTACTCACGAGGGGAAGGGAGTATACTAAGGAGATTAAACTGAGGACACTTCAGTACATTACTCACGAGAGGAAGGGAGTATACTAAGGAGATTAAACTGAGGACACTTCAGTAACTTACTCACGAGAGAAAGGAAGTATACCAAGGACATTAAACTGAGGACACTTCAGTACATTACTCACGAGGGGAAGGGAGTATACCAAGGGCATTAAACTGAGGACACTTCAGTACATTACTCTCGAGAGGAAGGGAGTATAGTAAGGACATTAAACTGAGGACACTTCAGTACATTACTCACGAGAGAAAGGGAGTATACTAAGGACATTAAACTGAGGACACATCAGTACATTACTCATGAGGGGAAGGGAGTATACTAAAGACATTAAACTGAGGACACTTCAGTACATTACTCATGAGGGGAAGGGAGTACACTAAGGGCATTAAACTGAGGACACTTCATTACATTAGTCACGAGAGGAAGGGAGTATACTAAAGACATTAAACTGAGGACACTTCATTACATTACTAACGAGGGGAAGGGAGTATACTAAGGACACTGAGGACAGTAGCACATAATCACGGAGAGGAAGGGAGTATACTAAACATTAAGGACACTTCGGCACTTCATTACATTTACTCAACGAGAGGAATGGGCTATAACTCAGTAACTGAGGACACTCACAATTACTCATGAGTGGAAGGGAGTACACTAAAGACATTAAACTGAGGACACTTCAGTACATTACTCACGAGAGGAAGGGAGTATACTAAGGACATTAAACTGAGGACACTTCAGTACATTACTCACGAGAGGAAGGGAGTATACTAAGGACATTAAACTGAGGACACTTCAGTACATTACTCACGAGAGGAAGGGAGTATACTAAGGACATTAAACTGAGGACACTTCAGTACATTACTCACGAGAGGAAGGGAGTATACTAAGGACATTAAACTGAGGACACTTCAGTACATTACTCACGAGAGGAAGGGAGTATACTAAGGACATTAAACTGAGGACACTTCAGTACATTACTCACGAGAGGAAGGGAGTATACTAAGGACATTAAACTGAGGACACCAGTACATTACTCACGAGAGGAAGGGAGTACACTAAGGGCATTAAACTGAGGACACATCAGTACATTACTCATGAGGGGAAGGGAGTACACTAAGGGCATTAAACTGAGGACACTTCATTACATTAGTCACGAGAGGAAGGGAGTATACTAAAGACATTAAACTGAGGACACTTCATTACATTACTAACGAGGGGAAGGGAGTATACTAAGGACATTAAACTGAGGACACTTCAGTACATTACTCATGAAAGGAAGGGAGTACACTAAAGACATTAAACTGAGGACACATCAGTACATTACTCACGAGGGGAAGGGAGTATACTAAGGACATTAAACTGAGGACACTTCATTACATTAGTCACGAGAGGAAGGGAGTATACTAAAGACATTAAACTGAGGACACTTCATTACATTACTAACGAGGGGAAGGGAGTATACTAAGGACATTAAACTGAGGACACTTCAGCACATTACTCACGAGAGGAAGGGAGTATACTAAGGACATTAAACTGAGGACACTTCATTACATTACTCACGAGAGGAAGGGAGTATACTAAGGACAATAACTGAGGACACTTCAGTACATTACTCATGAAAGGAAGGGAGTACACTAAAGACATTAAACTGAGGACACATCAGTACATTACTCACGAGGG
>JAMWET010005528.1:0-10000 GCA_024036415.1 Prochilodus magdalenae
GTTCAGGGCCTAAACAATAGGTTGACTGAAAAACGTGGACTCACCAACAAACAAACAAAGTCTAACACATCAGCCATCCCAACTCTGTTTGAGGCAAAACAGTCCACAAGACCGCCAGCCCCCACCCCCACCGAATAAAGCACCACCCTCATTCTAATGCGCTGTTGCCTCTGGTGGTTTTAACAGCGAGCTGTTCGACAAGTAAGAGAATTTAGAGGGCAGCCGTGCCTGAAGACGGCAACGCCTGCCTATGTTTTCGTAATGCCTTTATTAACAGCACCATAAACCACTCGCACTTTATGCACGGTGCAATGTCGTACAGCGCCGCTTCCCCCAGGGGACTTCTGAAAGCAGCCGCTTGCTCAAACGAAGTAACTTTCAAAATTAATTAGCGCTACGCTCTCCAAACATCTGCCGGTGGGATTAATCCGTGGTCCTGTGTCGGAGCACACTTGATGATCCACTTTCGGGGATACGCTCCTTCCCGAAGAATCAACGTAAGAGTAAACCAAAAAGCTTTTTGGCTATATTCCATATTAAGTGCACTACATTTAAAAAGTAACCAGTGACATTCACTGTACCTACAACATACACCATCCATAAAAGCTCAGTAGCTTAGTTTCTTTACCTCCACTGGAGTACCAGTACTAATTATGTCCCCTTCCAGACGTACTTAAGTTGGTGGAGACATACACCATTACTACTAAAGTTATGTACCTTCAGATGTACTTAAGTATGGATGAGTAACAGTACTAAAGTATGTACCGTTCAGATGTACTTAAGTATGGAGAGTACCAGTACTAAATATGTCCACCTTCAGATGTACTTAAGTATTGGAGAGGAACATAATAAAGTAATTGTACCGTTCAGATGTACTTAAGTATAGAGAGTAACAGTACTTAAAGTATTTTACCATCAGAAAGTACTTAAGTATGGAGAGTAACAGTACTAAAGGTATGTAACTTCAGATTGTCCAATTTTAAGTATGGAGAGTAACAGTACTAAAGTATGTTACCTTCAGATGTACTTAAGTAATGGGAAGTACCGGTACTAAAGTATGGTACCTTCAGTATGTAACTTAAGTATGAGAGTAACCATTCCTAAAAGTATGTATCTTCAGATGTACTTAGGATAAAGGAGTAATGGTTTAATTACAGCCTAAGTTCTAATTATCATTTTCTGGAACAGGACCTCTTCATCAGCTCAGTTGTAGGTGAAGAGACTCTAGTGGTCTCTCAGTTCCCACCAGTCCTTTAATAGAAGACTACATTCATTAGTCTGACTGACGTCTATTCAACATCACATCAGCACAGGAACACTGAAGGAGAACAGGGAACATTAGCTAGAACCAAGCCTTCTGTCCAACCTGGTCCAACACTGTGGGAGAGGTTTGGGATATTGGGGACAGGAAGTTAAGGAGGATAGTTTTTAGCTGGGATCGGACTACACCAGATATTGTCCCTTTCATGATGAGGACCATGTCATAGTATCATACCGAATCTGAGTCGTGTTTGGGGTAATGGTAGGACTGGTGACATTGTTGATGCTGACCAATTTAATCGACTGGCGATCTTCTTGCACTAGTTGTGCTGTAGGTTCGTCCTGGATAAGCGGTGATGCGGAGTCAAAGGAAACAGTCCGTCATGGCTACAGAAGCACTATTGTGGATGCCTTTTCTGTTGGGTAAAGAAAAAGACAGGAAAGAAACACAACTTTTCTCAGGGGGTCGGTGAATAGTGCAGTGTGGACTGTCACTAGCCTTCAAAGAGAAACGTGAGGTCAATGCATGTGTGAGAAACAGGTTCTGATTTCACAGATGGGGTTTGAGTTCACGGTTGGGTGAGTGATTTCTGTTAGTCTGCTGTGATCATTGTTCTGCCTTGAGCAATTTGCAAATCCAACAGGAAAAAGGTTTCGTGGTTGGTAGTACTGGTCACTCACGATGTAGCCTATATCCTGTTCGTTGCTATCCAAAGAAAAGCATGTACATCCAGTTTCTTGCCGATTTTTTTCTTTTAATCCATCATTTTGAAGCCAAACCAACTGCCATCTACACTGTATGACAAATTTCCTGATGAATGGACCAACAGAAATGAGCCAAATTGCTTGGTGAAAAGTCCGGTTCCATTGACCTTGCATTAAAATTCAACCGGTTTTGGGCCTCCCCCGTAAATGACATTTTGGAGATACTGTTTTCCTCTTTGGACAGCGTGGTACTATACTCTAAACTGCATGGTATTGGGGGTATATGTGATTAGGACAGGCTGCAGCAGCAGTAGCATCACCTCTTCTCTCTTCTCCATCTTTACTATGTGGCCACCAGAGGGTGCTGCCCTGTCGTTCTAACCGTCCAGCGTCAAGCATGTTGGATTGAAAAAAAAAAAAGTTACACAATGCATGTTAGTTGAGTTTAAAGTGTACGATCCTCCCCCAAAGTAAACTCCTCCTCCAGAGTCAGTACAAGTTCCTCCCTTTAGAACCTCCGTACTGGAGTAACAGTACTAAAGTATGTACCTTCAGATGTACTTAAGTGTGGAGGAGTAACAGTACTAAAAGTATGTACTCTTCAGATGTACTTAAGTATGGAGAGGTAACAGTACACTAAAGTATATACACCTTCAGATGTACTTACTATGGAGAGTACCAGGTACTGAATTATGTACCTTCAGATTTTACTTAAGTATGGAGAGTAACAGTACTAATGTAGGTCCATTCAGATGTACTTAAGTATGGAGAAGTACCAGTACTCAAGTATGCCTTTCAGATGTTATTTTTTTACTTAAGTATGGAGAGTAACAGTACTAAAGTAATTGTACCTTCAGTATGTACTTAAGTATGGAGGAGTACCAGTCCTTAATTTATGTACCCTTCAGTATGTACTTAAGTATGGAAAGTAACAGTACTAAAGTATGTACCTTTCAGATGTACTTAAGTATGGAGAGTAACCAGTAACTAAAAAAAGTAGTCCCACATTCAGATGTACTTAAGTATGGAGAGTAACGGAGTAATGGTTTATTAGGGCTCTAATGTCCTATTATCCATTTCTGGAACAGACTCTTCATCAGCTCAGTGTAAGGTTGAAAGAGACTCCTAGTGTCCTCTCAAGTCCACCAGTCTTTAATAGAAGCTCATTCATTAGTCTGCAGACTGATTTCTTATTTACATCATCAATCAGCTCTGTCCCAACAGGTCCAAACATGTGACTGGTGTAATCCTGATTGGTTGGGCTCGGTACACAGTTCTTTCATTTCGACCATGTTGTGTTTAATATGCTGACATAATGTAGTTGAAGTAAACTGTCAGGATATGAGATTTGGAAATGTAGTGGAGCTAAATTTTGTGTAGTCCGATTCCAGAATTAAGCGAGGAAGATGGTTACAGGGGTTGTAGTCACTGGGATTCTTTCAGTTTACTGGAATATTAGAGATAGATCAAAGGGAGAACTGTAACAAACCTTCGTCCACAACTTTAGTACGAAGTGGTTGCACCATCCAACCACACGCTTTAGAAGAGAGTTAAAAGAATGGAGTCATCACAGTAACACATGATCAACAAATCATTTTTCTTTCTGTATTAGTGGATATTCATAATACAAATACCACTCATCAATCAAAAATAGAGCTGCACCCAGACGGTATCAACGCGACAGGAGTGAAACTTGGTGGGAGGTTTGGACATCAATTGGCTTCAATGATTCAAGTTTCACACTTGGATGGGTTTTATCTCTGTACCTGACTGACCCAACAGCCACCATTTACAGACATCCAGCGAGCAGTGGTGTCCTCCATGAGTCCCCATCTGTTAGGTGGCAGCACCATTGCAGAAGACGGCGGCACCACGCATGACTACATGTACAGCAGACCCGTTACCTACGACTGTCCTTCACCCCGACGTCACTCTGTCAACCAAACCCGGCAGTGGTGTTCGTACCATACTGTCCATGGAGTTGACTCAAAATGGCAGCGGGTCATCTTCAGTGACACGAGTCCTCTTTAGTCTTGGTGGAGACGCCCAACAGAAGTCCGTGTTGTGGAGGGCACCATGGGCAGCACCAAGATGAACGGTTTTTCGTCACATCAAACACACGCGCCGTCCAGCAGGCCTGGTTTCACTCCACCTCTCCACCCCTACCGCACCATCTGCAGGAACTGTGTGAGGATGTTTCAAGCTTGCATGGGATGGATTATCACAGACACCATCAGGAACCTCTAACAGCTCCATAACCGGAGACATCTGGCGTGTTGGGTTAGCAAACACGGCGGCCCGACACCATACTGAGAGACAGACTTATTCTGTATGTTTAGCTCAGATAAATATTGATCATATCTTCAATTTATCATCATCTATTGATCCTGGTCAAAACTTTATCTTCCTTTCCCCAACACCACCGCACTCCCACACCTCCTTCTGGGTGCAAGCTGTTCTTTTGACTATGAGCGTTTAATCAAAGCATATAAGCTATGATAGCCAATGTCACCATTGCCTGAGGTCCTCTGTCGCTACCGCAGGACTACCACTCGGCCATTTCACAGAAAAGTACACATAACGAAGTTTCCAAGCCAGGCAGCAACTTCCAGAACACTAATTGAGCTAACTCACTCAACCTTTGGCTGTGCCGTCCCTCCTTGAGGCTGATGAGGTCCAAGTCGAAGTCTTAAAAAACTCAGTCCATAAGTCCTTGTTAAGAACGATGCGTCCTGTCAGGCCATCCCACTGAGGGGGAGCCTGGGCCGTCCCGGGGCAGAGACGAGGAGACGCACAGAGGAAAAACACAGTGAGATCATTAGGTTTTTCCTTTCAGACGAGCTGTGTACAACGCTTTGGGCAACAGTACGGTCCTACAATGTCTTAGCAGGAATCAAAACAAACAGTTCCTCTCTCCTGCAGATCCTAAATTGGCTGTTCTATCTGTCCAACCTTTAGGAAACAAGGTTGCCTGAAGGTATCATGGAATTCCATCACATCCCAAGGCATACTGATAGCCAGATCTATTAATAATTCAGTTTTTCAGCTAGCTTTTATTAATTGCACTCCAATTTAAACGAGGAAAGGCGGCCATTGTTTTATCAGGTCAGTTATATTCAACCTGTCCCCAGCAGCAAGAGCACAAATGGCGTGGGGTCCTATTTCTCCGTCCAGCTTCACTTTATTAATGAACATGCATGCATTGACCAAACAACACAACCAATGGGTTACGCACTAACACGTCCACTAAGTTTAGGAAAGACTGCGGATATCAGGGTTCTCCTTCCTGTTCATCTTAATTACTTTAACTGTAGAATAAAAAACAAAGACTCAAAAACTATAACATAGCACATCATGGAATTATTACAGTCCACCTTAAAACCCTGTCATGGAATGCTACAGTCCACCCTTAAAACCCTGTCCATGGAATTATACAGTCCACCTTAAAAAAACCTCTCATGAATTATAACAGTTCCACCTTAAAACCCTCGCAGAATGAAACGTTACAGGAGGATGAAACAGCTTAACCTTCAGTGGGGGCCTGATAGACACAAGGTTTGGTACCACTTTTCGTATGATGCTCAGGTTTCCATGAGTTCGTGATAAGTGCATTCATAATGATCTATGAAAGCATTCATAATGGGTAATAGTGTTTGACATAAGCCTGTATAACATGGAACGGTTTTGTTGTCACACTTCGACAGAAGGCCTGGATACACTCCTCCACCTCCCACCCCTACCGCACCATCTGCAGGAACTGTGTGAGGATATTCAAGCTGCAGTGGGATGGATTTACACAGGGACTCCATTAGGAACCTGCTACAGCTCCATACCTGAGACGTCTGGCGTGTTGGGTTAGCAAACATGTACGGCCCGACGCCAATACTGGGAGACAGACTTCTGTATGTGTAGCTCTATTAAATATTGATCATATCATCCTAAACTTATCGTCAGTTTATTGATCCTGGTCACGCTTTTAGCTTCCTTCCCAACACCACCGGTCTCCCAGACACTCTCCCTTCTGGTTGCAAGCTGTTCATTTGACCATGAGTGTATTTCTAATTATCTGCAGATCAGAACACCTTGTACGATTATGAAAATCCATTTTATCTGGGTGTGTCTACACTTTTTGACTGATCATGTATTTCGCATCATATGCAAGCCTCCTTCCAACCTAACCACCCGACCCCGCAAAGCTTGCAGCTCTACATGCATATAATCCGCACTAGGGCCGCTTCGCTTAGGAGCAGAACTCCTAACACACTGATTCATGTACTATCACGCCACCCCTTAATTTGGCACACTTCCCGAGTCCCCTGCAACCACCTCCCGCACCCGTCCACTGCTACCATGTCCCCATCTCAATTACTCTTCAGCGCAGGGGGGGCCCAAATCTGTTCCTGGAGGGCCACCGTGCCACACCAGAATTTTATCCCTGAAGCTCCAGTGTTTGCCCCGTATCAGCTTCATGACGGATTTGATAATTATCCGTGTGAGCTCCAGCTGGGCAGAGGTAAGGGAAAACACTAACTCTGCAGTTCTGTGCGGCCCTCCATGACTGGATTTAGGCAGCCCTCTGCTCAGAAAAGTAATGAGATCCGGGCAAGTGCTGCGATCCAGCCCGAACATGGAATCAGTCCTGGAGTTTCCCAAGGGAAGTGTCCCAAAAAAAGGGCAGGACACATGGTCAACAGTCAACCGTTTCCTTTCTACATGTTGGCCAGAATCATAATTACAGCATACTGGAACACACATTAAGTCACCCTGCAGGTTTATGTTGGTAGTCACATCAGGCTCCTGCAGAGGGCACTGGGGAAACACGAGGACGATGGGCATTGGAGAAGAAGAGAAGAAGCGTGCTACAGTGCAGGGAATGTCCCTCGTTCCATGTGTGGAAAATGGCTCCAGAGCAGATGTTTCTGATTGGGCTAAAGGAGAGACCTGCATGTGGGGCGTGGCCAAATAGCATAGTGTGAAGGAAGTAGCTGAAATCTGCAGGTGTATGGAAGCGTACGTTCATACGGGTCTACCAGCAGTGATACAATCCCGAGTCTACAGTGAATTCTCCTCGGAATTGTGGCCAGGGAAGGCATCCACCAAATTCAGGGCCCAACTTCTGGCCCACCATCTTAGATCTAAGACTGCCTGAACATATTGATGTGGCTACATCCAGAAACTCGTCCAGTCTATGCAAATCGATGGCCGTGGGAGGGTTCAGAGGCTATTAGGTACCAACGCCCCCGCGACCGCGTTTTTGTTTTGTTTACAATCACAGTTGACTTTATTTGCTGTGTGCTTTATCTGGTGCGCTCATTTGGTCCCAGCACAGGTAGGAGGGTGGCCAGACCACGCAGAGTATCAGATTCTTTTTTTGCACTCAGGCGGGATATTTCTTCTCCCAGAAACTGAGGGCCCTGGCGGTGAAAAACTCACTTCTCTCTGTTTTGGAACCAAAGCCGTTTGTAAATTAGCTCAACTACAGCTGAACAAAAGCAGCTTTGCATGAGGCAAAAGCCAACGCTGTGCTTTGTAATACTGCACAGGCCGAACGCGCAGATGCTGGAGTCCTCACTGCCCTAAATCAAGTCCAGTACATTAGCCGCGTGTTTATAGCTGAGTGGATAATCCGTGGAAAAGCCCCCTCACTATGCACAGCTTAAATGCCTTAATGATGTTGTAATTAAGTCGTTATGGTCCATTTAAACGCGTCGATGCTGGAGTCATTTTCGTCCTCAGTCGAGCTGGTAGAGTCTATCTCTCACTCTTTTACCTCTCTCTCTCTCGTCAGCCCCATATGTTACTGCTTGAAGCTCTGTAGCATTCCGCCTGTCATCACTTAGCTCGCCCTGTTTCTCACGCACGACCTCTGAAGAATAAGCGATGAGGGTAATGTAGGTGGTTCCACTTTTCTAGTGTTTAGTGAAACTCATTTTTTAACTTGTGGTTCAGGGTCAGTGGATAGTCTGAGAATGACTAACGTGTCCTCTCTATTGCTTGCCGTTGGCTTGATACCACTGGTACCAATAACTGATGCTGATTCCAGTTCGTCCGTCTCTTTCACACTCTCTTAACAATAACTGGTTGATAAGACACTTGGGGCTGGATTGCACTCTTGCTAGCTCAGTAAATTTCTGAGCGGTTTGCACGCTCATTGGCTGGTTGCTAAGAGTGTCCCTAAAAATGAATGGCAGTCCTATGGGAGTAACAGGGGAGAGTAAAACGATTTAGAGGAGTGTGGTCAGTATATCTGGGGAGTTAGAGTTTTTTGGGGATATTGTCGCTGAGTGGAGTACATGCAGGTAATGTGGTTGTCGGTTAAAGAAAACAGAGTTTGAATGGAGTGAAAATGAATGGGACTCTATGGGAGGTAACGAGGGATGAGAAATAGAGACAAACATATGAGTACGGATCAGGCCATTGTGCTTGGGGTCTGTCTGATGATCCACGAAGTAACAATTTTCACAGTTTTACATGCACTACACGTCGGCTGTTTGGACTTTTTTCCTCATCCCTCGTTCCTCCCATAGAGTCCTATTCATTTTCACGTCCAATTTAATCCTGTTATTACCTTTAACCTACAGCCACCTACACTGCATGTACTCACTCAGGGCAGATCCCCAAACTCTAATTCATAGCCATACTTGACCTGCACTCCTCTATGTGTGGTTTTTCATTCATCCTTGTTTCCTCCCATAGCGTCCAATTCATTTTTAGTAGCACTGTAGCAACTGGCTAGCAACTAATTTAAGCGGCAACGTTTTCACTCTGCACTTTGTTCAGGAAACGTTAGTTTATACTGCAACTGTGTACAAAACTTGAACTAAGTGTTGGGTTATGGCTAATAAATCATATCAGATTAAACTATTTTTGACAGTATTTGACCGATACACCGACACGCTCCTAACTCTATACTTATAATTTGCTTCCCTTGGCTTGTTTTAATATTCTATAGCTTTATAACTGGAGCTCATGTGAACTGCCTTTATTTATTAAACACCATCAGACAACCCATTACCATCTTGAGAAAAAGAAACACGTAACTCCCAGTATCAAACAAAAAACTGTGACCTCGACTGCACCGTATCTTCCTTCCCGTCCCAGATTGGTAAACCATTAATGATAATTATGCCTGTCACTATTGATTACATTATGTGAATTCAGTAAATATACTAATTACTGTGATACTAAAATAATCAATTAGAAAAGCTTTAGCGCGGGCAAAAACAAAGTGCCAATACACAGCCTTTCAAACTTCCAAAATATTTATAAACAGCTAACAATGTAACAGCTTTTTAAAAAGACTTAAAATCTATTTATTTAATGTATTCACAATTCCATATTTTATATGTCCTTTAATGACAGATCTCTCTTTTACCACAATCAGGCCCCGTACACCCACCAGCCACTTCAGTAGGTTCCACGCACCATGTGTCCCTACACTCACTGGTGGGGCCTGTTTATCAGCTCCACTGACCATATAGGAGCACTCTATCAGTAAGGCTGTTCTTCGATGGACAGGAACCCCACATGACCACCACTGAGTAGGTACAATTGGGGGTGGTGGATCATTCTCAGCACTGCAGTGACAATCGGACCGTGGTGGTGGTGCGTTAGTGTGTGCGGTGCTGGGTGTGAGTGAATCAGACACAGCAGTGCTGCCTGGATGTTTTAGAACACTGTGGTCCATCTCACTGTCCACGTCTATTTAGACACTCCTACCCTTGCTGGTCCTACGCTTGTAAGATGTACAGATCAGAGACCATGGCTCGTCGACAGTGCAGTGCTGGTCACCTTCTAGGCCTTCATCAGTGGGTATACAGGGCGCCTGGCCACAGGACGCTGGCCACAGGACACCACCCACATTGACGCTAGCGCGCCGGATGCTGCTAACAGGACGCTGTTTGTGCTGGATTGTTTTGGTTGGTGGATGACGATTCTCAGTCTAGCAGGGACACTTGAGGTGACCCTGCTGTGTCTGATCCACTTACAACCAGCACCACAACACACTAACCACACCACCACACATCAGTGGTCC
>JAMWET010005528.1:15000-52500 GCA_024036415.1 Prochilodus magdalenae
CCATCTGTTTCTCTGTATACTGTATTACCCTGTTCTTCAAAGGTGCAGGCCCCCACAGGACCACCACAGAGCAGGTATGATGTGGGTGGTGGATCATTCTCAGCACTGCAGTGACACTGATGTGGTGGTGGTGTGTTAGTGTGTGTGGTGCTGGTGTAAGTGGATCAGACACAGCAGGGCACCTCAGTGTCCCTGCTAGACTGAGAATCGTCCACCAACCAAAACAATCCAGCACAACAGCGTCCTGTAGGCAGCATCCGGCGCGCAGCGTCCTGTGGGTGGTGTCCTGTGGCCAGCGTCCTGTGGCCAGCGCCCTGTACCCACTGATGAAGGCCTAGAAGGTGACCAGCACTGCACTGTCGACGAGCCATGGTCTCTGACTGTACATCTACAAGGTGGACCAGCAAGGTAGGAGTGTCTAATAGAGTGGACAGTGAGTGGACACAGTGTCTAAACACTCCAGCAGCACTGCTGTGTCTGATCCACTCACACCAGCACCGCACACACTAACGCACCACCACCACGTCCGTGTCACTGCAGTGCTGAGAATGATCCACCACCCCCAATTGTACCTACTCAGTGGTGGTCATGTGGGGGTCCTGTCCATCGAAGAACAGCCTTACTGTAGAGTGCTCCTATATGGTCAGTGGAGCTGATAACAGGCACAGTGAGTGTAGACACATGGTGGTGGACCTACTGAAGTGGCTGGTGGGTGTACGGGGCCTGATTGTGTTAAAAGAGAGATCTGTCATTAAAGACATATACATATATGAATTGTGAATACATTAATAAATAGATTTAAGTCTTTTTAAAGCTGTTTACATTTGTTAGCTGTTTATAAATATTTTGGAAGTTTTGAAAGGCTGTGTATGCACTTTGTTTTTGCCCGCTAAAGCGTTTCTAATTGATTAATTTAGTATCACAGTAATTAGTATATTACTGAATTACATATGTAATCAATAGTGACAGGCCTATTATTCATTAATGGTTTACCAATCTGGTAGTGAAGGAAGATGGTGCAGTCGAGGTCACAGTTTTTTGTTTGATACTGGGTACGTGTTTCTTTTTCTCAGATGGTAATGGGTTGTCTGATGGTGTTTAATAAATAAAGGCAGTCACATGATCTCCAGTTATAAGCTATAGAATATTAAAACAAGCCAGGGAATGCAATTATAAGTATAGAGTAGGGCGTGTCGGTATCGGTCCAATACTGGCCAAAATAGTTAATCTGATATGATTTATTAGCCTAACCCAACACTTAGTTCAAGTTTTGTACACAGTTGCAGTATAAACTAACGTTTCCTGAACAAAGTGCAGAGTGAACGTGCAGCTTAAATTAGTTGCTAGCCAGTTGCTACAGTGCTACTAAAAATGAATGGGACTCTATGGGAGGAACAAGGGATGAATAAACCACACATAGAGGAGTGCAGGTCAGTATGGCTATGAATTAGAGTTTGGGGATCTGCCCTGAGTGAGTACATGCAGTGTGGTGGCTGTAGGTTAAAGGTAATAACAGGATTTAATTGGACGTGAAAATGAATAGGACTCTATGGGAGGAACGAGGGATGAGGGAAAAAGTCAAACAGACGAGTGTGTGCATGTGAAACTGTGAAATTGTACTTGTGCTCATCAGACAGACCCCCAAGCACAATGGCCTGATCCGTACTCATCTGTTTGTCTCTATTTCTCCATCCCTCGTACCTCCCATAGAGTCCCATTCATTTTCACCTCCATTCAAACTCTGTTTTCTTTAACCGACAACCACCTACCTGCATGTACTCACTCAGGACAGATCCCCAAACTCTACTCCCCAGATATACTGACCACACTCCTCTAAATCGTTTACTCATCCCCTGTTCCTCCCATAGACTGCCATTCATTTTTAGGGACACCTTAGCAACCAGCAATGAGCGTGCAACCGCTCAGAATTTACTGAGCAGAGTGCATCCAGACAAGTGTCTTATCAACCAGTTATTTGTTAAGAGAGTGAAAGAGACGGAACTGGATCAGCATCAGTATTGGTACCAGTGGTATCAAGCCACGGCAAGCATAGAGGACACTTTAGTATTCTCAGACTATCCACTGACCCTGAACACAGTTAAAAATGAGTTTCACTCAACACTAGAAAAGTGTAACCACCTAATTACCCTCATCGCTTATTCTTCAGAGGTGTGCGTGAGAACAGGGCGAGCTAAGTGATGACAGGCGGAATGCTACAGAGCTTCAAGCAGTAACATATGGGGCTGACGAGAGAGAGAGAGGAAGAGTGAGAGATAGACTCTCCCAGCTCGACTGAGACCGAAATGACTCCAGATGCCGCGTTTAAATGACCCATAACGACTTAATTACAACATCATTAAGGCATTTAGCTGTGCATCGTGAGGGGGCTTTTCCACGGATTATCCACTCAGCTATAACACCGGCTAATGTACTGGACTTGATTTAGGGCAGGAGGACTCCAGCATGCGCGTTCTGCTGTGCAGATTACATAGCACAGCGTTGGCTTTGCCCTGCAAAGCTGCTTTTGTTCAGCTGTAGTTGAGCTAATTTACAACGGCTTTGTTCCAGAACAGAGAGAAGTGAGTTTTCACGCCAGGGCCCTCATTTCTGGAGAAGAAATATCCCGCCGAGTGCAAAACAAAGAATCTGACTCTGCGTGGTCTGGCACCCTCCTTACCTGTGCTGGGAAAATGAGCGCACCAGATAAAGCACACAGCAAATAAAGTCAACTGTGATTGAAACGTACCTAATAGCCTCTGAAACCTCCACGGCCATCGATTTGGCATAGACTGGACGAGTTTCTGGATGTAGCCACATCAATGTTCAGGCAGTCTTAGATCTAAGAGTTGGGCCAGAGTTGGGCCTGATTTGGTGGATGCCTTCCCTGGCACAATTCCGAGGAGAATTCCCTGTAGACTGGGATTGTATCCACTGCTGGTAGACCCGTATGACCGTACGCTTCCATACACCTGCAGATTCAGCTACTTCCTTCACACTATGCTCTTTGGCCACGCCCACATGCAGTCTCTCCTTTTAGCCAATCATTAACATCTGCTCTGGAGCCATTTTCCACACATGGAACGAGACATTCCCTGCACTGTAGCACCTCTTCTTCTCTTCTCCACCATCCCATCGTCCTCGTGCAGTGCCCTCTGCAGGAGCCTGATGTTACTACCACCATAAACATGCAGGGTGACTTAATTTGTGTTCAGTATGCTGTAATTATGATTCTGGCCCACATGTAGAAAGAAACTGTTGACTGTTGACCATGTGTCCTGCCCTTTTTGGGACACTTCCTTTTGAAACTCCAGGACGTGAGTCATTTTCGGGCTGGATCGCAGCACTTTCCCGGGATCTCATTACTTTTCTGAGCAGGGGTGCCTAAATCCAGTCCTGGAGGGCCGCAGAACTGCAGAGTTTAGTGTTTTCCCTTCTCTCGCCCAGCTGAGCTCAACGGCTAATTATCAAATCCTTCATGAGCTGATACGGGCACACTGGAGCTCAGGGATAAAATTCTGGTGCACTGTGGCCCTCCAGGACAGGATTTGGGCCCCCCTGCTCTGAAGAGTAATGAGATGGGGAATGGTAGCGTGGACGTGACGGAGGTGGTTGCAGGGGAAGTGTCATAGTGGGCTGGCGTGATGGTACATGAAGCAGTGTGTTAGGAGTCTGCTCCTAAGGAAGCGGCCCTAGTGCGGATATAGGCATGTAGAGCTGCAGCTTTGCGGGGTCGGGTGGTTAGGTTGGCAGGAAGGCTTGCTATGATGGAATACATTATCAGTCAAAAGTTTAGACACACCCAGATAAATGGATTTTCATAATCTTAAAGGTGTCTTGATCTGCAGATAATAGAAATACACTCATGGTCAAATGAACAGCTGCACCCAGAAGGAGGTGTGGGAGTACGGTGGTGTTGGGAAGGAAGATAAAGGTGACCAGGATCAATAACTGATGATAAGTTTAGACTGATATGATCAATATTTATTGAGCTACACATACAGAAGTCTGTCTCCCAGTATGGCGTCGGGCCGCCATGTTTGCTAACCCAACACGCCAGACGTCTCGGTATGGAGCTGTAGAGGTTCCTAATGGAGTCCTGTGATAATCCATCCCATGCAGCTTGAATATCCTCACACAGTTCCTGCAGATGGTGCGGTAGGGGTGGAGGTGGAGTGACACCAGGCCTTCTGGACGTGTGACAACAAACCGTTCATGTTATACAGGCTTATGTCAAACACTATTACCCATTATGAATGCTTCATAGATCCTTATGAATGCACTTATAACGCATCATGGAAACCTGACGCATAGAAAGTGGTACCAAACCTTGTTCTATCAGCCCCCACTGCAGGTTAAGCTGTTTCATCCTCCTGTAACGTTTCATTCTGGAGGGTTTTAAGGTGGACTGTATAATTCCATGAGAGGTTTTTAAGGTGGACTGTATAATTCCATGACAGGGTTTTAAGGTGGACTGTATAATTCCATGACAGGGTTTTAAGGTGGACTGTATAATTCCATGAGTGCTATTTTATAGTTTGAGGTCTTTGTTTTTATTCTACAGTAAAGTATTAAGATGAACAGAAGGAGAACCTGATATCCGCAGTCTTTCCTAAACTAGTGACTGCTAGTGCGTACGGTGGTTGTTTGTCAAATGCATGTTCATTAATAAAGTGAAGCTGACGGAGAAATAGGACCCCACGTTTGTGCTCTTGCTGCTGGGGACAGGTGAATATACTGACCTGATAAAAATGGCCTGCCTTCTCCTCGTTTAAATTGGAGTGCAATTAATAAAAGCTAGCTGAAAACTGAATTATTAATAGATCTGGCTCTCATGCCTTGGATGTGATGGAATTCATGATACCTTCAGCAACCTTGTTTCCTAAAGGTTGGCCAGATAGAACAGCCAATTAGGATCTGCAGGAGAGAGGAACTGTTTGTTTTGATCCTGCTAAGACATTGTGGCCCGTCCTGTTGCCCAAAGCCGTGTACACAGCTGTCTGAAAGGGAAAACCTAATGACTCACTGTGTCTCTCCTCTGTGCGTCTCCTCGTCTCTGCGCCGGACTGCCCAGGCTCAGTGGGATGGCCTGACAGGACGCATCGTTCTTAACAAGACTGATGGACTGAGGAAAGACTTCGACTTGGACCTCATCAGCCTCAAGGAGGACGGCACAGCAAAGGTGAGTTAGCTCAATTAGTGTTCTGGAAGTTGCTGCTGGCTGGAAACTTCGTTATGTACTTTTCTGTGAAATGGCCGAGTGGTAGTCCTGCTGTAGCGACAGAGGACCTCAGGCAATGTGACATTGGCTATCATAGCTTATATGCTTTGATAAACGCTCATCGTCAAAAGAACAGCTGCACCCAGAAGGAGGTGTGGGAGTGCGGTGGTGTTGGGAAGGAAGATAAAGTTGACCAGGATCAATAGCTGATGATAAATTTAGATATGATCAATATTTACTGAGCTACACATACAGAAGTCTGTCTCTCAGTATGGTGTCGGGCCGCCGTGTTTGCTAACCCAACACGCCAGATGTCTCGGTATGGAGCTGTAGAGGTTCCTGATGGTGTCTGTGATAATCCATCCCATGCAGCTTGAACATCCTCACACAGTTCCTGCAGATGGTGCGGTAGGGGTGGAGGTGGAGTGACACCAGGCCTTCTGGACGTGTGACGACAAACCGTTCATCTTGGTGCTGACCATGGTGCCTCCACACACGGATTCGTTGGGCGTCTCCACCAAGACTAAAGCGGGACTCGTCACTGAAGATGACCCGCTGCCATTCTGAGTCACTCCATGACAGTCTGGTACGACACCACTGCAGTGTTTGGTGACGGTGACGTGGTGTTAAGGACAGTCGTGGTAACGGTCTGTGTACATGTAGTCCTGCGTGGTGCAGCCGTCTGCCAATGGTGCTGCACTAACAGGATGACTCATGGAGGACACCACTGCTCGCTGGATGTCTGTAATGGTGGCTGTTGGGTCAGTCAGGTACAGAGATAAAACCCATCCAAGTGTGAAACTTGAATCATTGAAGCCAATTGATGTCAAACCTCCCCACCAAGTTTCACTCCTGTCGGTTGATACCGTCTGGGTGCAGCTCTATTTTTGATGATGAGTGTATTTGTATATGAATATCCACTAATCCCAGAAAGAAAATGATTTGTTGATCATGTACTGATGACTCCATTCTTTTAACTCTCTTCTAAAGCGTGTGGTTGATGGTGCACCACGTCGTACTAAGTTGTGGACGAAGGTTTGTTCCAGTCTCCCTTTGATCTATCTCTAATATTCCAGTAACTGAAAGATCCCAGTGACTACAACCCTGTACCATCTTCCTCGCTAATTCTGGAATCGGACTACACAAATTTAGCCTCCACTACATTTCCAAATCTCATATCTGACAGTTTACTTCACTACATTATGTCAGCATATAAACACAACATGTCCAAATGAAAGAAATGTGTACCGAGCCCACCAATCAGGATACACCAGTCACATGTTTGGACCTGTTGGACAGAGCTGATGATGATGTAAATAGACATCAGTCTCAGACTAATGAATGAGCTTCTATTAAAGACTGGTGGACTGAGAGACACTAGAGTCTCTTCACCTACACTGAGCTGATGAAGAGTCCTGTTCCAGAAATGATAATAGGACATTAGAGCCCTAATAAACCATACTCCTGTTACTCTCCATACTTAAGTACATCTGAAGGGACATACTTTAGTACTGGTACTCTCCATACTTAAGTACATCTGAAGGTACATACTTTAGTACTGTTACTTTCCATACTTAAGTACATCTGAAGGTACATAAATTAGGACTGGTACTCTCCATACTTAAGTACATCTGAAGGTACATACTTTAGTACTGTTACTCTCCATACTTAAGTACATCTGAAGGTACATACTTTAGTACTGGTACTCTCCATACTTAAGTACATCTGAAGGTACATACTTTAGTACTGTTACTCTCCATACTTAAGTAAATCTGAAGGTACATACTTCAGTACTGGTACTCTCCATACTTAAGTACATCTGAAGGTACATACTTTAGTACTGTTACTCTCCATACTTAAGTACATCTGAAGGTACATACTTTAGTACTGTTACTCTCCACACTTAAGTACATCTGAAGGTACATACTTTAGTACTGTTACTCCAGTGGAGGTCTAAAGGGAGGAACTTGTACTGACTCTGGAGGAGGAGTTTAACTTGGGGAGGATCTACACTTTAACTCAACTACATGCATTGTGTACTTCATCCAACACTGCTTGACGCTGACCGTTAGAAAGACAGAGCACCCTCTGGTGCACATATGTAAAGATGGAGAAGAGAGAGAGGTGATGCTACTGCTGCTGCAGCCTGATATCACATATACCCCAATACCATGCAGTATATCATCGCTGTCCAAAGAGGAACAGTATCTCCAAAATGGCAACTTTACGGGGGAGGCCAAAAACCGGTTTGAATTTTAATGCAAGTCAATGGAACCGGACTTTTCCCCAAGCAATTTGGCTCCATTTCTGTTGGTCCATTCATCAGGAAATTGTCATACAGTGTAGATGGCAGTTGGTTTGTTCAAATGATGGATAAAAGAAAAAATCGGCAAAAATGGATGTACATGCTTTTCTTTGGATAGCAACGAAGTAATAGGGCTACATCGTGAAGCAGTACTACCAACACCTTTCAGAATGCTCAAGGCAGAACACTGATCACAGCAGACTAACAGAATCACTCACCCAACCGCAACTTAAACCCCATCTGTGAAACCGAACCTGTTCTTAACACATGCATTACCTCACGTTCTCTTTGAAGGCTAGACAGTCCATACTGCACTATTCACGACCCCCTGAGAAACGTTGTTGTTTCTTTCCTGTCTTTTTCTTTACCAACCAGAAAAGCATCACACATAGTGCTTCTGTAGCCATGACCGACTGTTTCCTGACTCCGCCTCCCCTCTTCTCCAGGACGACCTACAGCCAACTAGTGCAAGAACGCAGTCGATAATTGGTCAGCATCAACAATGTCACCAGTCTACCGACCCAAACACGACTCAGATTCATGATACTATGACATGGTCCTCATCATGAAAGACAATACTCTTGTGTAGTCCGATCCCAGCTAAAACTTTCCTCCTTAACTTCCGTCCCCAATAATCCCAAACCTCTCCCACAGTGTTTGGACCTGTTGGACAGAGCTTGGTTCTAGCTAATGTTCCCTGTTCTCCTTCAGTGTTCTGTGCTGATGATGATGTGAATAGACGTCAGTGTCAGACTAATGAATGAGCTTCTATTAAAGACTGGTGGACTGAGAGACACTAGAGTCTCTTCACCTACACTGAGCTGATGAAGAGTCCTGTTCCAGAAATGATAATAGAACATTAGAGCTGTAATAAACCATACTCCTGTACTTAAGTACATCTGAAGATACATACTTTAGAACTGGTACTCTCCATACTTAAGTACATCTGAAGGTACATACTTTAGTACCGGTACTCTCCATACTTAAGTACATCTGAAGGTACATACTTTAGTACTGTTACTCTCCATACTTAAGTACATCTGAAGGTACATACTTTAGTACTGTTACTCTCCATACTTAAGTACTTCTGATGGTAAATACTTTAGTACTGTTACTCTCTATACTTAAGTACATCTGAAGGTACATACTTTATTACTGTTACTCTCCATACTTAAGTACATCTGAAGGGACATATTTTAGTACTGTTACTCTCCATACTTAAGTACATCTGAAGGTACATACTTTAGTACTGTTACTCTCCATACTTAAGTACATCTGAAGGTAAATACTTTAGTACTGGTACTCTCCATACTTAAGTACTTCTGAAGGGACATACTTTAGTACTGGTACTCCAGTGGAGGTAAGAAACTAAGCTCTGAGCTATGGAGGTGTATGTTGGAGGTACAGTGAATGTCACTGGTTACTTTTAATGTAGTGCACTTAATATGGAATATAGCCAAAAAGCTTTTTGTTTCCTCTTACTTTGATTCTTCGGGAAGGAGCGTATCCCCGAAAGTGGCTCATCAAGTGTGCTCCGACACAGACACGCTAATCCACCGGCAGATGTTTGGAGAGCAGCGCTAATTTATTTTTGAAAGTTAATTCGTTTGAGCAAGCGGCTGCTTTCAGAAGTCCCCTGGGGGAAGCGGCGCTGTACGACATGCACCGTGCATAAAGTGCGAGTGGTTTATGGTGCTGTTAATAAAGGCATTATCAAACAGAGGCAGGCGTGCCGTCTTCAGGCACTGCTGCCTCTAATTCTCTTACTGCTGACAGCTCCTGTTAAACCACCAGAGCACAGCGCTTAGAATGATGGTGGTGCTTTATTCGGTGGGGGTGGGGCTGGTGGTCTTGTGACTGTTTTGCTCTACAGAGTTGGGATGGCTCTGTTTAGCCTTTGTTTGTTTGTTGGTGAGTCCACGTTTTCAGTCAACCTATTGTTTAGGCCCTGAACCTTAACACATGGACTTCTGTCCCAGCATCTTAACGGTTAGTATGTTCAACATGGGTCCCACATTTAAAGACAGCCGTGTCCTCGAGCCAAAAGGACTAATTAAATATGTTCAAATATATAAATTTTTTTCTATGAAATATTTAGATAAAAATATTTCTTTTAAGGACGCACCAACATTAACGTTTTTGGCCGAAACCAAACAGGTTTTTACCCATCACAGTGTTTCATTAATTTCATGAATTGCTTCTTCACCAGTGCATAAATTACACAGGCTAAATCCCAGCTAGCATAGGAATGTGGCCCCATCTGGCAAAGTGAGTCAAAATGGCCCACATATTTACCACATGCATTTGACCCACCTGTCCCTTAACAGTTCTGGCCCACTTCTGGCACAGATAAGGCAGGGTTACCTACTGCTGGTTGAGGCGTGTCCCTAATCTGGTGGGCATGTGGTCCACATCTTGCTACTAGGAACAGTCCACCCAAGTGCCGTCAACCCAACTGGCAAGTGGGCCAGATGAAAATGGGGGTGTGGGCCAGATTTGGGCCAGAACAGATTCGCTGTCTGTGATGTGCTTCTGCAGGTTAAACACACTTTACTGAACACTGAACATCTTAACATCCCAGCAGACAAACCAACAAGGCACAATATGACTTGAGCCCATCCCAGCCGTGATGCTGCACTCACACAGAACACCACACTCTGTCATATACTCTTTCTGGAGCTCCGTTTGGCTCGAATGCGTGAAACTGATTTACACTCTGAATACCGTCTTCATCCGGCAACTAGAGAAACGCTTGGTCTTAATAAATCAGCCTTTTCAAACTGAAAGTGATTGTTTGCCATTTTTGGCCAAATAATTTTTGTTGCTGAATATGCGGTGCGGTCCAAACCTGCTTAGAAATAATGCTACCAGTCGGGGCTCCCCCTTGACCCTGGCCAAGCAAAGCAAACACAGTGCTTTAAAAGCATTCATGTTTTTTCTGCAGTCCAGAGTTTTTGTTGCTAGCCAATGCTAACATGGCTTAGCATGCTAAAGCAGCTGCGGTGCTACTATTAATTCCTTTGGAGAAAACTGTAAAACTGCAATGCAAAACTGAGACACCGTGCATCGTGGAGGTCTGACCATGCATCATGGAGAGTGGGCATGCTATGCCATCTTATGTAAATGCACTGGTCTGCATCCACTCACACCAGCACAGCACACACTAACACACCACCACCACACCAGTGCTACTGCAGTGCTGAGAATGATCCACCACCCACATACTACCCGCTCTGTGGGGGTCCTGACCATTGAGGAACAGGGTAATACAGTATACGGAGACAGCCTCCGTATACTACAACCTCTGTAGCAACATCATGGTTGTAGCATGATGTTGCTACCTTACCAATGAGGTTACTCAGTGGCCAGCTCTGTCCTCTTCATCTGAAGGGCTGAGGAGTCTCTGTATCCACCAGTGTCGACCAAGTGAAGTTTGCTTATGCAGCAGTTCAAGCGTTGGGCTACGTTGCTACATCACACACTACAGACAGACTTGCTGATGCCTAGTTTGTGCGGCTCTGTCCGGCCTCTCTGAGAACTACAGGACCTCTCCGATGTGCCTACCCATTATGCCAAGGCAGCTGTTGGGCCCCATGGACAAGGAGACATCTGAATTGAGTGTCTTAGCATCTGTCTCGCCTCCTGTATATTTTCACATGGAAGTGAGGCCTAACCCCGAGTTCCTCACTGGCCTGCATTCACATTGCGATTAATGTTCCAGGCCCGAGCGCGCTTACGTCATTGTTCCAAGAGCCGCTATAGACACTATAAGTGGTGCGAGAGTCAAAAGTGATGCCAGCACCCACAGCACCTACCCCGTACACTGGCCCTGAGTCCCTGATACTCTGATCTCGTACGAGGCTGGAAGAGGCTGCTAACTGGCAAAGCCTTGTTTTAATACCTGCTAGTTTTTGGAGCTGTTACGAGAAAACCTTAACGAAGCAGATCCCATAAAATTTAATTGTAATTCAGTTCACTACAGTTCAGTTTAGTTTAGTTTAGTTTAGTTTAGTTTAGTTTAGTTTAGTTTAGTTTAGTTTAGACCAGTCAAGTTTATTTTGGTTTAGTTTAGTTTAGTTTAGTGTAGACCAGTCAAGTTTAGTTTAGTTTAGTTTAGTTTAGTTCATTCAAGTTTAGTTTAGTTTAGTTTAGTTTAGTTTAGTTTAGTTTAGTTTAGTTTAGTTTAGTTTAGTTTAATGTAGTTTAGTTTAGTTTCGTTAAAAAAATTTATTCAAGTTTAGTTTAGTTTAGTTTAGTTTAGTTTAGTTTAGTTTAGTTTAGTTTAGTTTAGTTTAGTTTAATTTAGTTTAGTTTAGTTTAGTTCAGTCAAGTTTAGGTCAGTTTAGTTTAGTTTAGTTTAGACCAGTCAAGTTTAATTTAATTTAGTTCAGTCAAGTTTAGTGTAGACCAGTCAAGTTTAGTTTAGTTTAGTTCAAAAAAATGAATTCAACTATAGTTTAGTTTAGTCAAGTTTAGTTTAGTCAAGTTTAGTTTAGTTTAGTTTAGTTTAGTTTAGTTTAGTTTAGTTTAGTTTAGTTTTGTTTTGTTTTGTTTTGTTTTGTTTAGACCAGTCAAGTTTAATTTAGTTTAGTTCAGTCAAGTTTAGTTTAGACCAGTCAGGTTTAGTTTAGTTTAGTTCATTCAAGTTTAATTTAGTTTAGTTTACATTATTTTAGTTCAGTCAAGTTTAGTTCAGTCCAGTCCAGTCCAGTCCAGTCCAGTCCAGTGCAATCTAATCCAGTCAACTTCTTGTTTGAATTTTTTTAATTCCACCTTAAATGGTGCAGAAGTTGGTGCACATGGTGCAGTACCTAAGTGACCTCTTTGGTGCCATGTCTGTTCAATGGGACATACATATGCTAGTTCTGTGTTTGGCCTAGTGTGAGTACAAACTAGTTAAATAAACTGGGCCTTGGCGGTCAAACGTGGTGACTCGTTTGTAGCCTGGTGAGCTTACTATTCATCCCATACTCTCAGTTCTCACTCTAAACAGACGAGTGGAGTGCATGATCTCTTCATAAGAGCATGCTGCTGTCCTCTTCTCCGTTCTGCTTCTTCACTCCTAAAGATTCACTTTCCAAGCCATTAGCTTCTGCTGAACTCGCCCTCCTAAATCGTGCTGGCCTTTCTTATTGTGATCTTCATCCGCGTATTCAGCCCTAAAATGATGGATGTCCCCCGCCGTCCCCCACACACTGCGAAAACCCGCACGCATGGACTGGAGGCAGTGAAACGGCTTCATCAGAGGCGAAGCGGCAGCAAGGATTGCTCTCTGCCCTGCTGAGCTGGAGGGGCGAAATACAGAGGCGCAATTCTGCTCAATCCCGACGGCATATGGCGCTGAATATTTCAGAGGTCCCGATCTGCAAACCTATTGATTTTATTAAGGCCAATCAAGCTCCACTTTCACCTTCAAGAGTAATCAGTGCTCAGCAAATAAGACCCGAGCAGACAGCACGCGCACAGGCCATCCCACTTTCTTCTCCAGATGCCTATAGAATTCCGAGAGTGGCCGCTTTGATTCTAACAGGATTCTACAGGCTTGAAATAAAGTGTTCAAGCTCGAGCTGGCTCAGTGGCTTTCCGCTGTTAAGCCCCTGCATCTCATTTTAAGGCAAACACTGCATAAATAGAGATCTGGGCAGGTAAAAGTAGCGTATGTAGTTATTTTAAAATTGTTGTAAGCTAATATAAAGATTATTAACTTTTTATTTATTGTTTAAAGTGATATTGGCGAGACAAAATAAAGATTTTAATAAGTTTAATAAGATTTAATACGTTTTCTCGCCATAATATATAATTTTGATAATTTGGCTTGTTTCCAGGACATTTCTTAAAGTATGTAAAAATATGGGCCAATATCATTTGGCTTATAAAATCGCTTCAAACAAACAGAAAATGCCTGGAAATAAGTTCAATAATAAGTTCAAATAAGTTAATAAGTTCAAACCTAAAATTAGCTTACAATAATATCAGAATGAGAAATATTAGCTATGTTAACTGGAATACATAATTTTACTAGCCAAGGTCTCGTGCTTTGCAGCCTAGTTACAACTCTTTTTCACGATTTTTGTTCACAAATGCCATTCACACAGCAAAAAATTAGATCTTAAATATAATACTGCATAGTTAAAAATTTCTTATTTTAGCATTTTATTAGCTAACTGTAAGGTTTGTTTATTTATTCTCTGTTTGCCGGGATAGTGATAACCTTCACCTTACTGACAAAACACTAAAACACAACAAAGTAAAACACAAAGTAAAAATATCTGGGAATATGTTCAATGATATCAACAATAGGCCACAAATCTTTAATCTGTTTAAAATATTCAAATTTTAATACCTACTAGTTTTTACACAATACCTAGAGCTGTTACACGAAAACCTTAACGAAGCAGAGCCAATGCAATTTAATTTTGATTCAATTCAATTCAATTCAATTTACTTTACTTTACTTTACTTTACTTTAAATGATTTCATTCAAGTTTACTTTAGTTAAGTTTAGTTCAGTTTAGTTCAGCTCAGTTCAGTTCAATAAGTTAATTCAAGTTTAGTTTAGTTTAGATTATTTTAGTTCAGTCAAGTTTAATTTTGTTTAGTTTAGTTTAAATCAGTTCAGTCAAGTTCAATTCAATTCAATTCAATTCAATTCAATTCAATTCAATTCAATTCAGTTTAGCTCTGTTCCGTTTCATTCCATTTGGTTTAATGCAATTCTATGCAATTAAACTTTACTGTCATTATACCAATACAGGGTATACAGGAAACAGTATCAGGCTGCTTCCCCAGTGTGGAGATAAATCAGTGAGTAATAGTACAAACCAAAGCAACAGAGCACGCACAGTAAATACACAGATGGGCAAGAGCAGTAACTGAACGTCACAGCATTACTAGAACTGAGGAGGTAGCATATGCAGTAGAGTGAACTACAGCTCAGTGTAAGTGAACATGTAGGAGAGTACAGTATGTTAGGTGTGCAGTAAGAATGTGGCTGTAAACAGTAGATGTGGAGTATATATAATACAAAACAATCATACAGCTAACAGCGCAGAGGAGCGGTAACCCAGCTACTGACATTCCCACTTGTTACACACAGGCACATATTTATTTACATAGTTATATAATGAAGTGTGTTCATATTCTAGTCCTCTGTCTTATAATCAGACTGCCAGCTCAAATCAGATTCTTTGGCATGTCCAGATTGTATCCAGATTGATTTTTCATGGTTTGGCCAGCAGACCCCAATTAAAAAAAAACATATAAAATCTTTTTTTCATCAATTTATATTGATTCTAATAGCTTTTTACAACTGATGTTGTCTCAAAACATTCACTTACAATAATTCATTAAGGAGAGAAACAAAAGAAGCCCCCGGTGAGGAAAGGAAAAGCTGGCTCAGTGAAAAACTCCCCCAGGTAGACGGAAGAAACCTCGGGACTCACACGGGGGCTCCATCCTCCTCTGGTCCAAGCTACATTTTGAAATTGTTCAGAGTAACATCAGCTGAGTATCTAATTATGCTGATCTAGTCGTCGTGGTGACAATGAAGTTAATGAACCACATTTAGAGAAATGATCCCAGGCAGATTTTTACCGAAGCCCTTCAGTCTGGATGCACTCTGGCTGCTGAAATCTGATTGTAAGCGTGTCTATGTCATACACAATGTGGCTAACAACGACAGTGTCACAGCGATTGTTAAGAGGGAAGATGATGCACCTCCATCCAGTAGCTCGCAAAAGACCATGCAGAGAGTCTGAGAAGATCTGATTTGAGAAAGCAGTCCGGTCTGCCTGCAGTTTGTATATGTCCATATTCCCAATCACTGCCAAATCGATGTCGACAGGAAGTTCATTAACTGTCTGCATAGTTTAAATCATAATCAGTATGTTCTATGCTGTTCCACTCATGAACACAAATGAGGCCTGAAGTTTAGGAGCACAGTTTCACTGACCACTGAATATTATTATTTTGAGTATTACGTTGTTTATTATATAAGGTGTAAGGTATGTTAACTGGAACACATAATTTTACTAGCCAAGCTCTTGATTTTTGCAGCTTAGTTACAACTCTTGTGCATTTTTATTCACGATTGCCATTCACACAGCAGAGAATGAGATCGTAAATATAATACTGCATAATTTAAAACTTCTCATTTTAGCGTTGTTATTAGCTAACTGTAAGGTTTGTTTATTTATTCTCTCACCAAATTTTCTTACTGTATCAGCAGTTCATTTGGTTTGTTTCCAGCATGTTTACTTACAATAAGTACATTTTTGTGCCGGTATAGTGAGAACATTCAGCTTACTGGCAAAACACTAAAACACAAATATCTGGAAATATGTTCAGTCATATCAACAATAGGCCACAACAATCATAAAATCTGTTTAAGATATTCAAATTTTAATGCCTACTAGTTTTTGGAGCTGTTACAAGAAAACCTTAAGGAAGCAGAGCCAATGAAATTTAAGTTCGGTTTAATTTAATTTAATTTAATTTAATTTAATTTAATTTAATTTAATTTAATTTAATTTAATTTAGTTTGAGTATTATTATGGGTAAATTATTCAATTCAATTTTACAGAATAAATTTTATCTTGTGACTGTAAATCAGAAGTGATGCCCTAACCCCCCACCCTTACCCCACCTCCCACCTACCCCGCCTTATATTACTGTCAGCTGTCATCAGCTCCATGTGATGGGTTAATATTGGTCTTTTACAGATCGGGGTGTGGAACTCCTACGTGGGTCTGAAGTTGACTGAAAAGCAGGAGAAGTCTCAAAATGTCACCGACTCTCTGGCTAACAGAACGCTGGTCGTCACCACAATCCTGGTAAGACTGTTCCTAACAATGAGCAGCCGGCTGACCGCCCTACCTCTGTTTTACACTGACATGTGATATCATTATGTACACTGGTTATGGAGCGGAGTTCTCACCTGTATAAGCTGTGAGGTGTTATCTCGTGAGTGAGGTTGAACACTGGTCGGCGGGCTCATGGTAATGAGACATCAATTAGTTGGAACGAGGTATGGTATTTCGGCAGATAGATGGGACACTTCATTTCTGAAGGTGTGCGGACATTTTTACGGTGGCCGAGAAGGTTTTACCAGCCACAGTGTACAGAGCAGTGGTCGCCCACGAGTGCTTAATGATCATACCTGACTAGAATTGTCCGTGTGAACAGACGAGCGACTCTGGCAGGACTGACATTCTGTAGCTTTGGACATGGGAGAAGACCACCCACCCGAGTGCCGCCACTACACTGGACACAACGCCTCACCTGGGTTCGTGAGTGGGGTTGCTAACTGGACCCTACGGGACAGAGTCACGGTACCAGTTGTTTCAGGCTGATGGTAGGGTTCATGCGTGCCGCAGACCCCATAAAGCCATGGACCCCAGTTGTCAACAAGGCACTCTGCAGCCTGGTGGTGGTACACACTGGTGTGCGGTGTGTTCTCATGGCATGGGTTGGGTCCACTAGTCTGCCCAAACATATGGTGACCACTACTTGGTGACCCTTGCAGCACTGCATGGACTTTGCGTGCCCCCACAGTGATGGGACATTCCAGCAGGATAATGCACTACGCCATCAGCCCCAGGCATTCCGAAAAATTCTGATGAATGGTGTTACCTGCACATTCACCCAACATGAGCCCATGCCAGGCATTCCACTATCGTTCCGACTCCGATAGATCACTTCTCCTTGCCATGTGCACACTGACCAGTGTTCAACCTCCCTCACAAGATAATACAGGTGTGGGCGTCACCTGAGCTAACACCACTCCATCATCAGTTTACATACTGATGTCCCATGACCTTCAGAACGGGGGTGTATGTCTGAACTGACTTCGGTGCATGTTTGCAGGAGAGCCCGTATGTGATGTATAGGAAGTCTGATAAGGTGCTGTACGGGAATGACCGCTTTGAAGGCTACTGCCTAGACCTGCTGAAGGAGCTCTCCAACATCCTGGGGTTTAATTACGAGGTCAAGTTGGTGTCAGACGGAAAGTACGGAGCCCAGAACGACAAAGGAGAATGGAATGGCATGGTCAGGGAGCTGATTGACCATGTGAGTCACACATTCAGACACAGCTTCATCACTGAGATGCGTTTGAAATTCGTTTGGTCAGTGAGGGAATCTGTACGCAAGGCTTTCTCAACTTCTACATGCTTCCTCATTCTGTCCATATGCATATTGCTCATCAGTTTTGAAATTAGCCATCATTTGATGTGCTTTTAAATTATTTTGATTAAAGTTTACAGTTATATTACAACATGCTGTCACCGTAGGGTGTCTGGGGGTCTCAAAACCGTTTTCATTCCACTGCATTTATCTTTTATAAACCATTCCAGCTCACACAAAACTAGAAAGTAATATCCCAAATGCAATCATAAATAAATAAAAAAATAATTAATGTATGTTAATTTGCTGTAAAAGATACGTTTGAATGTTTTAGCTGATGTCGCACTGTAGAATGATCTTATATCTAGTTGATATATATTTAAATTCTTATTTTTAAGGTTGTCGTGAACAATTTTCAAGATTATGTACCTTATTTCCAGGTTGTTTTTAATTGTTTTAAGTGATTTTAATTTATTTTTTTGGCTTGTTTCCAGCACCTTCTTAAAATACATCAAAATTATTAACAATATAGTTAAAAATATATATATAAAATTTGGCTCACCAATATCACTTAAATCAAGTGAAAACAGTTTAAAAAATTTAAATAATCTTATGAAAACAGTCTTATAAAAATTAAATAATCTCATAAAAAGTCAAAACAATCTTAAAATGAGAAATATAATATGGATTATATTATATTATATTATATTATATTATTTAAAATTACATTAGATTAGACTAGATTGTATTATACATGTGGCTCTGAAGAGCAGCTGCATCTCAGTTTTAATATCTGTATTATTATTTAATATTTATTTCAAGAAAACCTAAAATCAACTTCAATGTACAATGTTTTTTTTTTTTTTTTGCATTTAAGGACTAAAATTTTTATTTAAATTTAAAGGGGAAATACGATGCTGTAAAACATTACATATTAATATAAACGTACATATACACATACTTACACTAGTGTAATATGTTTGTGTGGAATTCTATTATAGTCTACTGCATACACAGTGTTGCCGTTTGCAGGTCTGTCGCCGCGTACGGTGGATACTGGTTTGTTGGCGTGTGTATAATCTCGAGCCTGCAGACCCTGTGAATAACTGTCCCTTCCCTTGCAGATAGCTGACCTGGCTGTGGCTCCGTTGACCATCACTTACGTGCGGGAGAAAGTAATAGACTTCTCTAAGCCGTTCATGACCCTGGGAATCAGCATCCTGTACCGCAAACCCAACGGCACCAACCCGGGGGTCTTCTCCTTCCTCAACCCCCTCACTCCAGATATCTGGATGTACGTGTTGCTGGCGTGCCTGGGAGTCAGCTGTGTGCTCTTCGTCATTGCTAGGTACTGTGGGAGACTCATTTTCTTCTCTATGATACTGGAGTGGTTTGAGATTTGGCTTTGTTGAAAAAGATCTGATTATCTGACAATATCGAGAGGAATTTAGCTTATTAAAATCTCTCAAAACTAGTAAAAACAGCAAAATTCGAATTTTAAGATATTTCAGCTAGATCTTTTTACTTGCCAAGATCTCGTTTTGTGCAGTGTAGGGTATTTGGCCATTTTGGATTGCACATAAAATTGATATTATCTGCATATTTGACACCATGACCCCACCACTGTAAAGAAATCTGAACCAGGAAGTTCTCTACTATGGAATGTTTCACATTAAAACACATACAATAACTTGGTTTTCATCTTAGAATGGAATTTTACAGAAGTCTTAAGCACACTGGTGGAATTTCCCTCTTTTATTTATCCTCACTGCAACAAATGATAAGTAAAAAATATTTCATATCTTAATACTTCATATATATATTCACAGATATCTATGTTGAGATTGTTGTAAGCCAATTAAACAATTATTTAACTCATAAAATTATTTAACTTGGTTAATATGGTTTTAGTAGTATAATAAGTACAGTATAGTACACTACAGCACACAGAAACATTAGACCTTGTTCCCCAAATTAATCTTTCATGTAGATGGAATATCTTATATCTCTGGGAGCAGTCTTTAGTGGTGTAGTCGTGTTCTGGTAGCAGTCTTTAGTGGTGTAGTCGTGTTCTGGTAGCAGTCTGTAGCGGTGTAGTCGTGTTCTGGTAGAGGTCTTTAGTGGTGTAGTCGTGTTCTGGTAGCAGTCTTTAGTGGTGTAGTCGTGTTCTGGTAGCAGTCTTTAGTGGTGTAGTCGTGTTCTGGTAGCAGTCTTTAGTGGTGTAGTCGTGTTCTGGTAGCAGTCTTTAGTGGTGTAGTCGTGTTCTGGTAGAGGTCTTTAGTGGTGTAGTCGTGTTCTGGTAGCAGTCTTTAGTGGTGTAGTCGTGTTCTGGTAGCAGTCTTTAGTGGTGTAGTCGTGTTCTGGTAGCAGTCTTTAGTGGTGTAGTCGTGTTCTGGTAGAGGTCTTTAGTGGTGTAGTCGTGTTCTGGTAGCCGTCTGTAGCGGTGTAGTCATGTTCTGGTAGCAGTCTTTAGTGGTGTAGTCGTGTTCTGGTAGCAGTCTTTAGCGGTGTAGTCGTGTTCTGGTAGAGGTCTTTAGTGGTGTAGTCGTGTTCTGGTAGCAGTCTTTAGTGGTGTAGTCGTGTTCTGGTAGCCGTCTGTAGCGGTGTAGTCATGTTCTGGTAGAGGTCTTTAGTGGTGTAGTCGTGTTCTGGTAGAGGTCTTTAGTGGTGTAGTCGTGTTCTGGTAGCCGTCTGTAGCGGTGTAGTCATGTTCTGGTAGAGGTCTTTAGTGGTGTAGTCGTGTTCTGGTAGCAGTCTTTAGCGGTGTAGTCGTGTTCTGGTAGAGGTCTTTAGTGGTGTAGTCGTGTTCTGGTAGCAGTCTTTAGTGGTGTAGTCGTGTTCTGGTAGCCATCTGTAGCGGTGTAGTCATGTTCTGGTAGAGGTCTTTAGTGGTGTAGTCATGTTCTGGTAGAGGTCTTTAGTGGTGTAGTCGTGTTCTGGTAGCCATCTGTAGCGGTGTAGTCATGTTCTGGTAGAGGTCTTTAGTGGTGTAGTCGTGTTCTGGTAGCAGTCTTTAGCGGTGTAGTCGTGTTCTGGTTGCAGTCTGTAGTGGTGTAGTCGTGTTCTGGTAGCAGTCTTTAGTGGTGTAGTCATGTTCTGGTAGAGGTCTTTAGTGGTGTAGTCGTGTTCTGGTAGCAGTCTTTAGCGGTGTAGTCGTGTTCTGGTAGCAGTCTTTAGTGGTGTAGTCGTGTTCTGGTAGCAGTCTTTAGCGGTGTAGTCATGTTCTGGTAGCAGTCTTTAGTGGTGTAGTCGTGTTCTGGTAGTAGTCTTTAGTGGTGTAGTCGTGTTCTGGTAGAGGTCTTTAGTGGTGTAGTCGTGTTCTGGTAGCCGTCTGTAGCGGTGTAGTCATGTTCTGGTAGCAGTCTTTAGTGGTGTAGTCGTGTTCTGGTAGCAGTCTTTAGCGGTGTAGTCGTGTTCTGGTAGAGGTCTTTAGTGGTGTAGTCGTGTTCTGGTAGCAGTCTTTAGTGGTGTAGTCGTGTTCTGGTAGCAGTCTTTAGTGGTGTAGTCATGTTCTGGTAGCAGTCTTTAGTGGTGTAGTCGTGTTCTGGTAGCAGTCTGTAGCGGTGTAGTCGTGTTCTGGTAGAGGTCTTTAGTGGTGTAGTCGTGTTCTGGTAGCAGTCTTTAGTGGTGTAGTCGTGTTCTGGTAGCAGTCTTTAGTGGTGTAGTCGTGTTCTGGTAGCAGTCTTTAGTGGTGTAGTCGTGTTCTGGTAGCAGTCTTTAGTGGTGTAGTCGTGTTCTGGTAGAGGTCTTTAGTGGTGTAGTCGTGTTCTGGTAGCAGTCTTTAGTGGTGTAGTCGTGTTCTGGTAGCAGTCTTTAGTGGTGTAGTCGTGTTCTGGTAGCAGTCTTTAGTGGTGTAGTCGTGTTCTGGTAGCAGTCTTTAGTGGTGTAGTCGTGTTCTGGTAGAGGTCTTTAGTGGTGTAGTCGTGTTCTGGTAGCCGTCTGTAGCGGTGTAGTCATGTTCTGGTAGCAGTCTTTAGTGGTGTAGTCGTGTTCTGGTAGCAGTCTTTAGCGGTGTAGTCGTGTTCTGGTAGAGGTCTTTAGTGGTGTAGTCGTGTTCTGGTAGCGGTCTTTAGTGGTGTAGTCGTGTTCTGGTAGCCGTCTGTAGCGGTGTAGTCGTGTTCTGGTAGAGGTCTTTAGTGGTGTAGTCGTGTTCTGGTAGAGGTCTTTAGTGGTGTAGTCGTGTTCTGGTAGCCGTCTGTAGCGGTGTAGTCATGTTCTGGTAGAGGTCTTTAGTGGTGTAGTCGTGTTCTGGTAGCAGTCTTTAGCGGTGTAGTCGTGTTCTGGTAGAGGTCTTTAGTGGTGTAGTCGTGTTCTGGTAGCAGTCTTTAGTGGTGTAGTCGTGTTCTGGTAGAGGTCTTTAGTGGTGTAGTCGTGTTCTGGTAGCCATCTGTAGCGGTGTAGTCATGTTCTGGTAGAGGTCTTTAGTGGTGTAGTCGTGTTCTGGTAGCAGTCTTTAGCGGTGTAGTCGTGTTCTGGTTGCAGTCTGTAGTGGTGTAGTCGTGTTCTGGTAGCAGTCTTTAGTGGTGTAGTCATGTTCTGGTAGAGGTCTTTAGTGGTGTAGTCGTGTTCTGGTAGCAGTCTTTAGCGGTGTAGTCGTGTTCTGGTAGCAGTCTTTAGTGGTGTAGTCGTGTTCTGGTAGCAGTCTTTAGCGGTGTAGTCATGTTCTGGTAGCAGTCTTTAGTGGTGTAGTCGTGTTCTCGTATCAGTCTTTAGTGGTGTAGTCATGTCCTGGTAGCAGTCTTTAGTGGTGTAGTCATGTTCTGGTAGCAGTCTGTAGCGGTGTAGTCGTGTTCTGGCAGCAGTCTTTAGTGGTGTAGTCATGTTCTGGTAACAGTCTTTAGTGGTGTAGTCATGTCCTGGTAGCAGTCTTTAGTGGTGTAGTCATGTCCTGGTAGCAGTCTTTAGTGGTGTAGTCATGTTCTGGTAGCAGTCTGTAGCGGTGTAGTCGTGTTCTGGCAGCAGTCTTTAGTGGTGTAGTCGTGTTCTGGTAGCAGTCTTTAGTGGTGTAGTCATGTTCTGGTAGCAGTCTTTAGTGGTGTAGTCATGTTCTGGTAGTAGTCTTTAGTGGTGTAGTCGTGTTCTGGTAGCAGTCTTTAGTGGTGTAGTCGTGTTCTGGTAGCAGTCTTTAGTGGTGTAGTCGTGTTCTGGTAGCAGTCTTTAGTGGTGTAGTCGTGTCCTGGTAGCAGTCTTTAGCGGTGTAGTCGTGTTCTGGCAGCAGTCTTTAGCGGTGTAGTCGTGTTCTGGTAGAGGTCTTTAGTGGTGTAGTCGTGTTCTGGCAGCAGTCTTTAGCGGTGTAGTCGTGTTCTGGCAGCAGTCTTTAGTGGTGTAGTCATGTTCTGGCAGCAGTCTTTAGTGGTGTAGTCATGTTCTGGCAGCAGTCTTTAGTGGAGTTGTCATGTGCTGGTAGCAGTCTTTAGTGGTGTAGTCATGTTCTGGTAGCAGTCTTTAGTGGAGTTGTCATGTGCTGGTAGCAGTCTTTAGTGGTGTAGTCATGTTCTGGTAGCAGTCTTTAGTGGTGTAGTCGTTTTCTGGTAGCAGTCTTTAGTGGTGTAGTCGTGTTCTGGTAGCAGTCTTTAGTGGTGTAGTCGTGTTCTGGTAGCAGTCTTTGGCGGTGTAGTCGTGTTCTGGTAGCAGTCTTTAGTGGTGTAGTTGTGATCTGGTAGCAGTCTTTAGTGGTGTAGTCGTGTTCTGGTAGCAGTCTTTAGTGGTGTAGTCGTTTTCTGGTAGCAGTCTTTAGTGGTGTAGTCGTGTTCTGGTAGCAGTCTTTAGTGGTGTAGTCGTGTTCTGGTAGCAGTCTTTGGCGGTGTAGTCGTGTTCTGGTAGCAGTCTTTAGTGGTGTAGTTGTGTTCTGGTAGCAGTCTTTAGTGGTGTAGTCGTGTTCTGGTAGCAGTCTTTGGCGGTGTAGTCCTGTCCTGGTAGCAGTCTTTAGCGGTGTAGTCCTGTCCTGGTAGCAGTCTTTAGCGGTGTAGTCGTGTTCTGGTAGCAGTCTTTAGCAGTGTAGTCGTGTCCTGGTAGCAGTCTTTAGCGGTGTAGTCGTGTCCTGGTAGCAGTCTTTAGTGGTGTAGTCATGTTCTGGTAGCAGTCTTTAGCGGTGTAGTCGTGTTCTGGCAGCAGTCTTTAGTGGTGTAGTCGTGTTCTGGCAGCAGTCTTTAGTGGTGTAGTCGTGTTCTGGCAGCAGTCTTTAGTGGTGTAGTCGTGTTCTGGCAGCAGTCTTTAGTGGTGTAGTCGTGTTCTGGTAGCAGTCTTTAGTGGTGTAGTCGTGTTCCGGTAGCAGTCTTTAGCGGTGTAGTCGTGTTCTGGTAGCAGTCTTTAGTGGTGTAGTCGTGTTCGGTAGCACAGTCTTTAGTGGGTGTAGGTCGTGTTCTGGTAGCAGTCTTTAGTGGTGTAGTCGTGTTCTGGTAGCAGTCTTTAGTGGTGTAGTCGTGTTCTGGTAGCAGTCTTTAGTGGTGTAGTCGTGTTCTGGTAGCAGTCTTTAGCGGTGTAGTCCTGTCCTGGTAGCAGTCTTTAGTGGTGTAGTCATGTTCTGGTAGCAGTCTTTAGTGGTGTAGTCATGTTCTGGTAGCAGTCTTTAGTGGTGTAGTCATGTTCTGGTAGTGTTTCTGTTTCTGTTTTCTCCAACTGACGGAGGAAAGGAAGTTTTCCAAGGTCTGTGGGATTTGATTTCCGAACATGTCGGCCTGGAAACACTTTGTGAGAAACATAAGCGATTGATTTATTGTGCCTTTCTTAAAAATGACTGGTTTTGGCCGAGTTGGATTACAGTGTGAATTTCAAAACCACGTTCATAGCCGAGGTCCCTCCATTCACTCCATCAATGTTCAATTCCATCTCGACTTGCGAATTAATCATCCCGTGAAGCTCGCTCTGACCTTGACTTTATCTGGACCTTCTTTTTGTGCCGGAGAGATAAGAAAATTAGATTCCATAATGACGAAGTGGTTGGTTCATCCGGAGAAACAGAAAAATAATAGTCCGCTTATATGGGGCTCTGATTCCTGGGCTGTCCTCACACCGCAACACGAATGAGATCTCGGCAAAGTAAAAGTATCTGGTGGGTATATTTGGCATTGTAAGACGGTAGGCTCGTTATAGAATTATTAACCTCATTTCCAGACATTTCTACTTGTTTTAGCTGATTTCGGTAAGACACATTTTCTCACTGTGTAGGCAGATACATTTTCTAAATAAGTAAAGCCCTCTGCCAGTGGAGTGAGAAAGTTTGATTTAATAAAATTGTAAGGGGTCAGTCTGTACTGCCAGCCACCAGCAGAGGGCGATGGCGGTGAGGCACTGATAATCCAGGGAACTCAAAATCCCAGAGTTCCCAGGGGTACTCAGCGCCAATCAGGCTCACCTGGTGGTACAGGATTTAAAGGTGTGGTAAGCAACACTGCTTTGTCACACTTTTGGTTCAGTGTGGCCTGTAAGGTACTGGAGAAAAAAAAAAGAAGAGAAAAGAAAAGACAAGGTATAAAACAAAAAAGAAGAAAAAAAGAAAAATAAAGTAAGAGGAGAGAAAAGAGAAAGCTTCATTGGCGCCCCCCCTTGTTTGAGCTATGCCACGTCGGCGTCCCCTTTGTTTGAGCTACACCACGGTGGCGCCCCCCCTTTGTTTAAGCTACGCCACATTGGCGTCCCCCTTGTTGAGCTACACCACATTGGCCACACCACATTTGATTCTCTACACTACTGGAAGCATGTCTCCCAAACTCCAGATCAGATATTGTATTAGATCTGTGTATTTAGAAAATCACTAATGACCTCCAGAAGCCTGTTTTTAGAACCATGCCCGCTGTGCGTTTCACCCCAGCCACCGCTCACCAGTCTCTCTGTAGGTCACTCGAGGTCATCTTACGGTGGGTAAGGGACACTGGAATGAGGTGGTGCTCATCACGGTCAGTAGAGAGGGGGTTTGGCCCTCTGCCAGTCTGTAGCTGTGCTGTCCATTAAAATCCGATTAATTAAAATCAAGATTATTTTACTTTGCCAAGATCCCATTTGGTGCAGTGTAAGTTTATTGTTTACATGGTTTTGTTTTGAATGAGTGGATTATAATCATAAAGGCACAGTCATGCAATTTATCTTTAACAGATTTTAAATTTTTTTTTTTTTTTTCAGTGTGTTATGCCGTATTGCTTGCATGTGACCATCTGTCTTTTCTTCTAACCAGGTTCACGCCATATGAATGGTACAACCCACATCCCTGCAATGCTTCCTCAGACGTGATGGAAAACAACTTCACGCTGTTGAACAGTTTGTGGTTCGGAGTCGCAGCACTTATGAGGCAAGGTAGGAAGGTGACACTGTCTGAGTTCAGTAGCTACAGTGGCCTGGCTTCCCTCTCTGTTCCAATTTAATTCTCAAGCCCATCCTTTTTTTCCAACGGTGTGTTTGTTGCGGCGGGGGCTTAGGGCCATTCTGTTTGAACTCCCCCCGTTTCAGAACACTGACTATTTGGAGCTAGTGTGCCTCATTAAGGCTGAAATTGAAACCTTGTATGAAATAGATTAGTGAAAAAGAGTCCCCTCTGTGATGCTCTGAGGGTGTTTGATTATCGTCGCTGTCCAAAGAAAAACAGGTATCTCCAAAATGGCACTTTACAGGAGAGGCCAAAAACCTCATTTCATTTGAATGGAAGTCAATGGAACCAGACGTCTTTCCATGAGGTTTTGGAGCATTTCTATTGGTCCATTCTTCGTGGAATTTCCACATAGTGTAAACAGCAGCTCATGTGATCAAATGATGCATATAAGTAAAAATCAACAAAAATGGAGATACATGTTTTTCTTTGGACAGCGACGTTATGTGGAAATGGGTCTTTGGTTGAGGTGTCAGTACATTTGAACGTAGTACCTACACTGAGCTGCTGGACCACCAGATTTTGCCTTCAGCTCATCATCTCACCGATGAAACCCAACATTCATATCCCTGTATTCCAAGATGGCAGTTCTGGCGTTCACAGGGCTGCTATTGTGACTGATTGGCATGAGGAACATTCCGGAGCATTCACACACCTGGACTGGCCCACAGATTTGAATCCTGTGAGGCTACCAGGAACAACCAGTAAAGCAGCCTGGGGAAGGCATCCGCCAAATCCGGCCCAACTGACCAATTCCTTGGTGTAGGAGTGTCTGAACACTGATGTGGCCTACATCCAGAGACTTGTCCAGTAAATGCCAAATCCAATCCCAGCTGTTGTTGGTGCTTGTGGAGGCATCCCACGCTATTAGGGACGTTACAGGTGACTCAGTCTGGTGAGCTTTTACGGCAGTATGCCAATTTGCATTTAAGCAAGCTGCCAGAAATAGAATGCCCAGCTTAACACCGTGTGTGCGGCACAACGCAGTCTTTTGTAGTGTAGCCGCTGGCTAGCTTCATACTTATTAGAAACACTTGATTTGAAGTGACACCCTAATTATGGCCTAGCATTTAGCGTAGCCTCATGGTCTCAGCCTGCCTTTGCTGTAATGAACTGGTTCTGGCCCAGTGGAGAGGCCTGCTCGGTTCCACAGTGCAGGACACACAAATAAATGGATGATGTGTCAGGTGTGCAGGAGAGTGTGAAGTAGCAAGTGTTGCTTTAATGAGCGCAGGAGATGCGAACAAATCATTGTGCGCCATATTCCGAGCTGGCAAGACCTTTGCTGAAACGTTGGACAGATGGGGGTTGCTATAGAGAGACCGCTCGGCCGTGGAAGCTGGTGTGCTAATGCGAGCTCTTAAAAGTTCACTGCAAGTGGAGCTGGGTGTAGCCAGAGGCATTCCAGGGCCGACGGGAACTGTGGTAGTAAGTAACTTAGCATTAACTTACCTTCAGGGGAGAACTTTCTGAGGGCTTCATGGGTGCATGCCCAGGGGTGCACGCCACTGTAGGGGCCAAAATCTGAACAGGTACCGAGATCTAGTTTTCTGCAGTGTACTATACTACTTACTGCTACTATGTACTTATATTATACTATACAGTATTATACTATACTCATAGTATACTATACTATATACTTATACTACTGTTGTACTTATTGTACTACTATAATACTACTTAATACAGACATATAAAGTGAAATAATCTTTAAAATAAGCTTTTAATAATCTCAGAACAGGAGGATTAGTGTAGTTGCCACAATTATTATTATTGATTTTATTTATTTGTTTATTTATTTATTATTAGTAGTATTATTAGTATTATTAATTTACTTATTTATTATCATTGCTATTATTATTAATAATAATAATAATAATATTATAATTATTTATTTATTTATTTATTTATTTATTATTAGTAGTATTATTAGTATTATTAATTTACTTATTTATTATCATTGCTATTATTATTAATAATAATAATAATAATAATATTATAATTATTTATTTATTTATTTATTTATTTATTATTATTATTATTATTGTTATTGATTTTACTTATTTATCATTATTATTATTATTATTGTTGTTATTGTTATTGATTTTTCTTGCGTATTTATAATTAATTTATTTATTTATTTATTTATTATTATTATTATTATTGTTTTGTTGTTGTTGTTGTTGTTGTTGTTGTTTTGTTGTTATTGTTATTATTATTATTATTATTATTGTTGTTGATTTTACTTACTTATTTATTTTATTATTATTATTATTTATTTTTATTTATTTATTAATTTTTTTTTTTTTTTGATCCCATCCATTCCAGAGGCAAGAGTCGACTCCAGAGAACATGATGACATGCATCATGCATCATGTAACTGATTTTACTAAGTCAAAAATTCACACTTTATTTGCAGATAAATTAACTTATTGTAAGAAAGGTGCTGGATAAAAATATCTACCAATATAGTGAGAAAAAGTGGCTTAAAATCACTTAAAACAAATAATAAATGTCTGAAAATGAGGTGAAATCTTCTTAGAATTAGTGTACAACGATCTCAAAATCAGAATTTTAAGATGTATCAGCTAGATATAAGATCATTTTACACTGTGGGAAATCAACTTAACTATCTATTTGATATATATCTTAAAATTCTAATTTTGAGATTGTTGTACACTAATTTTAAGAGGCTTATGATAAGATTATTTATCTGATTTTCCAGATATATGTATCTTATACCTAGTTGAAATGTCCTAAAATTCAAATTTTGCAGTTCTGTCACTGTTTATTTGAGATGTTTTAAAAGATAAGCCAGATTTTCTCACTATATTGGCAGATAATGGTACTTATTGTAAGAAATGTGCTGGAAACGGGACAAATTATTTGCAGATATAGTGAGAAGATTTGGCTTACTAAAATCATTTAAAATCTTAAAACTGACTTACAGCAATCTCAGAAATTCTATTATTATTTTTTATTTTTATTTTTTTTACAGTGAACACTAGAAGTCAATAGTCACCGAAATTCTTTTCCGGAAAAACGTATTGCAAGCTTCCTCTAACTTACTCAAACAGCACCGACCTCTTTACTTGGGTCATGCCAACCTGTTGGTGCGGGTTAGGACACGCTGTGACTCAGCGTGAACTATAAAGCTGAGCTAAACCTCACCATGTAGATGAATGAGACTTGGAGCCAGGATGAACTGACTGAGGGGGCAGGGGAACACTGACTGACTGGTTCACTGGCTCTAGCTTCACTGACACAGGGTTGAGTAAAGAGCCCTGTTCACTTCGTCCACTTCGCCCCTGACGCAGGGCACAGACAGCGACCATGAACACCTTTCTGAAACATCCGTACGACGGGCCTGCTCACCGTCCATATTGTTTGTCCTTTCATTTCAGTGCTGTATGTAAACAGACTCAGCAGGAGGCGCGTGTTGGGGTGTGCTTACTGCAGCCTGGCTGTAAACAGAGGCGTCTGATGTACGTGGTAGATCAAAGTTAATAGACTTACCTGACAAGTCAAAGGGAATTTCAAAGCAAGCCCGAGGCCACCAGCTGAGTCTGGCCTGTCAGTCATCTGGACAGCCATGCGTGAAAGACATTCAACTGTGAGTCACTGTCTTGTCATTAGGTTCTCCAGCTCTTAAGCGTGCTTAGAACTTAACTCTGTTATTGCATTAAGACACATCTCCGCTATCCTCAGCTCTCACAACACTTAGAACTAGTCCGTAGCTGTCAAGTGTCAACTAGTCCATTCGCTTGTCTGCCTTCACATGCAACTGAACTTGAGTGACGTCCCATTCTTAATCTATAGGGTGTAATACGATGTCGGCCCACCCTTTACAGCTATAACAGCTTCAGCTCTTCTGGGAATTCTTTCCACAATGTTTAGGAATGTGTTAATGGGAATTTCTGACCATCCCTCCAGAAGCACATCTGTGAGGTCAGACACTGATGTTGGACGAGAAGGCCTGGCTCTCAGTCTCCGCTCTAATCCATCCCAAAGGTGTTCTATCGGGTGGAGGTCAGGACTCTGTGCAGGCCAGTCCAGTTCCTCCACACCAGACTCGCTCATCCATGTCTTTATGGAGCTTGCTCTGTGCACTGGTGTGCGGTCATGCTGGAACAGGAAGGGGCCGTCCCCAAACTGTCCCCACAAAGTTGGGAGCATGGAATGGTCCAGAGTTTCTTGGTCTGCTGAAGCATTAAGAGTTCCTCTCACTGGAACTAAGGGGCGGAGCCCAACTCCTGAACACCACCCCCACATCATAATCCCCCCTCCACCAAACTCTAAACTCGGCACAGTGCAGTCAGACCAGTACCGTTCTCCTGGCAACGGCCAAACCCAGACTCGTCCATCGGACTGCCAGATGGAGAAGCGTGATTGGTCACTCCAGAGAACACGCCTCCACTGCTCTAGAGTCCAGGGGCGGAGCTTTACACCACTGCACTCCACGCTCTGCACTGTGCTTGGTGATGTAAGGCTGGGATGCAGCTGCTCGCCATGGAAACCCATTCCATGAAGCTCTACACACTGTTCCTGAGCTGATCTGAAGGACACATGAAGTTTGGAGGTCTGTAGTGATGGACTCTGTAGAGAGTTGGTGACCTCTGTGACCTATGACCCTCAGCATCCGCTGACCCGCTCTGTCATTGTACATGGCCTCCCACTTTGTGGCTGAGCTGCTGTCGTTCCCAATCACTCCCACTGTGTTCTAATCCCACTGACAGTGGACTGTGGAATATTTAGTAGGAGGGAATTTCACCACTGGACTTGTAGCACAGGTGGAGCATCCTGTCACGGTACCACGCTGGAGTTCACTGAGCTCCTGAGAGCGACCCATTCTCTCACTAACGTCTGTAGGAGCAGTCTGCACGTCTACATGCTTGGTTTTTACACCTGTGGTCATGGAAGTTAATGGAACACCTGAATCCAGTGATTTGTATGGGGGAGTGAATACTTTTGGCAATATTTCTATAGGGTTTCAATAATATTATAACAAATTACTTTCCAGTTCATGCTAACGATGCATTGCCTCATGCTAGTTAGTCAACACCTAAGCATTACCGGTCATATATACACATATTTTTCTTTATATAAATATATTTATTTATTTATCATTTTTTAAAAACTTTATTTTTATCCGTTTTTTCTATTGGCATAAACTGCTTAGACCCAGAAACCGGACAGTTCGCTGGGTATGAAATGACACATGACCTCAGAGGTCTATTGCCCTATGGCCCAGCACCTTACTTAAGTCCCTGTGCCTCTTTATTCATAATAGAGGAAAGCCCTGCGGGGCACAGCCCTTCGTAAAGACAGACGCCGGAGTCCAGTCCCTTCGACAGCTTCATGCATCTGAGCCTCTACCACCATGAATCCTTCCCGCTAGAAAATCCACCCATGAGATTTATCATTGCCCTCCAGATGGAGATCCGGCCTGAATGGAGAGAGGGAGCACGAGCTATATGATCCCCTGATAAGATAGAGAGCTCTCGGCTACACGCTGCCGCAGTCCTGCACTTATACCAGCCCGTCTGTTCCAATTGGACCTCAGTTTAGTTTAGAGTGTAGGAGCAACAGCACCACCAGTCCAGCGTATACGCTCCTCCACTCCTGCAGCATCATTACGCGGGATGACATGTGGGGAGGAGAATACAGCTGCTATAATCTGCCATTAGGACAAACACTAGCCAGGGTCATCCGCACAGGCTCCTGTAGGTTGTGGCCAGTAAAACTGAATTATGTCTATGATATTTAATATTTTATGTTTTTCATGATGTCTTATAGCTTGTATTTCTGATTGTAAGATTGCTGGAGGTATATAATAAGATTATTAACTTACTTTCAGACTTATTTACTTGTTTTAAGTGATTTTAATAAGTTCGTTTTTTACTACATTAGCAAATCGTTATAATTATTGTAAAAAACAGGATGGAAATTAATCAAAGTGTCTATCAGTATATCAAAAAAAATATTGGCTTACTGAAATCTCTTAAAACCGGTTAAAACAGCCGGAAACTGAGGTTAAATAACTTTCAAATGAGCTTACAACAATCTCAAAATGAGAATTTTTAGATATATTAAAATATAAGATAACTCTACTTGTTTACTTTTGTAAATGTGTTGTAAACTTTATTTGTAAAGTTTTTTTTTATTTTAGGTGCCTAAATAAGTCAAAAATAAGACAATTCTACTTGTTTACTGTTGTAAATTTGTTAAGTTGTAAACTTTTGTAAAGTTTATTCTAATTTTAGGTGCCTAAATAAGTCAAAAATAAGACAATTCTACTTGTTTACTTTTGTAAATTTGTTGAGTTGTAAATCGTATTTGTAAAGTTTTTATTTTTTATTTTAGGTGCCTAAATAAGTCAAATATAAGATATAAAATAATTCTACTTGCATTTTTTTTATTCTGCATGTTTTTAATATGTCATTGTTAAAAGCTTTTAAAGGTGAATGTGTCTGAGGTTGGTGCTCAGGTTATATCTATCTTTTCCAGTTGCTGACAAATATTGCCATTCTAATTTAAATGCTATTAAATGTTATTAAATTCCAGATTTTTTTTTTGAAGACTTGCACTTCCATATTTTCATGCTTCAGGTTTGAATGCTGCCTGCATTATGCCAGTTTATGAGCACTGCAAAAAAAAATATGGGGTCTTGGCTAGTACACTAATTTTAAGATTACTTAACCTCATTTCCAGATGTTCTTATATGTGGTGAGTTATTTTATTAAGCCAAATTTTCTTACTATATTGGCAATTTTGGCAAATTGGTCATTTGGCTTGTTTCCAGCATGTTTTCTAAAATTATTGCCATTTGTCAATATAGAGAATGCATAGCATATAACATATATATATTGCACATAATCTTAATTTATATACATATATATATAATTTATATACATACACATTTATTTAGATACATTATATTTACATACTTAATTATATAAATACATCTACATACATGTTCGTAATATATATATAAATACACACATACATATTCGTGTTTCTTTATTTAGTACTTAGTATTGATACTGTAATTGTTAGTATTGTTAGTACTCTGGGAGGTGCAGAGTAAGAACATCACTGTACAGTGTATCTGCCTGTTTCTCTGTGCATATGATAAAAGCTTGAATATTAATTTTTGAGTATAGTGAGAAAATCTGGCTTAAAACACTTAAAATAACTTTTAATTATTTATCTTATATAAATCTTTAAATAACCCTACAGCAATCTTAATATAGGTTATGTAAACCACGTTTAAGATCATTTAACTTGTCAGGAGCTCATTTTTTGCAGAGTGCGTTGAAAACGTGCCAGGACGACCATGAAGGATGTAAAATATAAAATATAAAAGTTATAATTTATTCATTCGGCGCCTGCAGGGTGCAGCTCCTTATCTCGTTAGCTGTTCTAACGTTGCTCTGATCAGTATCTGTGCTGCTGCTGTAACAGGCTCGGAGCTGATGCCCAAGGCTCTATCCACCAGAATCGTTGGAGGGATTTGGTGGTTCTTCACACTAATCATCATATCGTCCTACACCGCCAACCTGGCTGCCTTTCTCACGGTGGAGAGGATGGACGCTCCCATCGACTCCGCGGACGATCTAGCCAAGCAAACAAGAATCGAGTACGGCGCTGTGCGAGACGGCTCCACCATGACTTTCTTCAAGGTAAGGAACTGAAATCACTGAAATCAAAGTATTCTCGCACGCGGAGAACACGCATCCAGGAGCACGGTATCCGAGCGTAGCAAGAATGGCCGTGATGGATTCCGGAGGATGATCAATTGTTCGGCCGTCTTAGCAGTCAGAGGAGCGTATTGATGCCGAGAGAATGCTGGTGGGATTTTTAGTCAGCCTATCGATTGCTCACAGTACAGTGTGACCGGGGTGATGGATGGAAACAGACAAAACAAACAAACAAACAAACAAACAAAAACACAATACATATATTAATGTTGGAGATGTATCACTCCACACAGTGTATACACAGGAAAGGTAACATGAACTGCAAAATATGGGATCTTGGCCAGTAAAATGAACTTAAGTCTAGTTGATACATCTTATATTTCTTATGTTAAGATAGTTGTAGGCTTATTATAAAATTATTTAACTCACTAAAATCACAGAACTATCAAAACATGTCTGGAAATGAGGTTATGTAATCTTAAATAATTACATGTAGGTGATAAACACTGCCTGGCCAAAAAAAAAAAAAATCATCATCTGGATTCAACTAAGCTAATAGGTTAGCTAAGAGCCTCCCATTGGATAATTACTGCATGGGGGATCATGGTTCAGCTGGCAGCAGGTTATTAAACCAGAACTGATGCAGTGAGGAGCTTCTCGTTTGTGGAGAGACATGTGTGTATATATATATATATATATATTCAAGAAAACCAAACTACAAAATCCAAAACAAATTGTACGAGACGTGAAACCCTTTTACCAGTACCGAAACCTTTTTACAAACTGTGAATTCTGATGGAAAGGGAGGGTCAAACACACAGGAAGTGCTTGTTGTGGACCCTTGTCAATCAAACTTCTCAGCCACGTAGTTTCAAACACGTTCCTTACAATAAGCCAAATTATCTGCCAATATAGTGAGAAACTTTGGTGTATTAAAATCTAAAAACAAGTAAAAGCTGCTGCAAGTTTATAAGTTATAGACGAATTTACAGATATTTAAACTGGATATATGATAAAACTAAATATTTACTTGCAATTTTTTTTTTGAGTTAAGGCTTCATTGGGCTGGGTTGCGTTTCCATTTCTAGAAAGATTTTTTTAAGCACAGTTCCATCTTTGCCATTCCGCTAATGCCCCTGTGCTCTCCAATCTCCCAGAAATCAGTGCAATATTTACTTCTAATCATCCTCCCGTCTCATACGCTCGTAATACCAGTAATCTACCTCCGCAAATCCACTGGTGTGTCCTACCGTATGGACCTTATGTGGACTATATATGTGCTGCTTACCCAACAAGAGCCTGTCTTCAAGGAGAGAGGGATGAGAGACATAGCAGAGAACCAGAGAGAGAGAGAGACAGTTGGGCAATTCAGAGCTATGAAGGGGGCAGGAGGGCAAGCACAGCAACCAGTCTGGGTTTTATCCACCGAGAGATTGTAGCCGATGATTAGCGCCTCCTGTAGCTGCTAAAACAGTGGCTTGTAGACGGCCAATACAGATCGAATCGGCCCGAGAGAGATTTAGCACGCAGCTGCCCCATTTCTCCTGGCTGAGCTCCACACATCCCCAGGCTGCAAATCGCTGGCAGCTCGCCTCTTTTCAGCTCATCCTGAGAAGCGGCAGGGGCAGAGTTATTACACGGCACAGCTGCACGGATTCCTCCCGCTTTTTGTCCTTGATAAGCGGATATTGATAGCCGTGTAAGAGATGGTATCAGCCCAGCAGAATGAAATCAGAAGGCCGAGATGTTGCTTGTTCTGAAAGTTTCAGAGCTGGTTATAACTCTTCTGCGTCCTGTTCTGCGTGTGTTTGTTCTCAGAAGTCCAAAATTTCCACGTATGAGAAGATGTGGACGTTCATGAGCAGCAGGAAGAACACGGCGCTGGTGAAGAACACCAGGGAGGGCATCACGCGCGTCCTGACCACGGACTACGCGCTGCTCATGGAGTCCACCAGCATAGAATACATCAGCCAGAGGAACTGCAACCTCACCCAGGTCGGGGGGCTCATAGACTCCAAAGGCTATGGAGTGGGCACCCCCATAGGTAAGGACGGGAGCCCAGTGGTTGAGACAACCCAATCCTAATTCTAATCCTAACTCAGATTCTAATCCTAATTCTAATCCTGATCCCAATCCTACTCTAATTCTATTCCTAATTCTATCTCTAACCCTAACACTAATCCTAATTAAAATTCTAATTTTAATCCTAATTCTAACTCTCATTCTAATCCTAATTCTGATCCTAATCCCAACTCTAATTCTATTGCTAATTCTATCTCTAACCCTAACTCTAATACTAATCCAAATTCTAATTCTAACCTTAATTCTATAATCCTAATTCTGATCCTAATCCTAACTCTAATCCTAATTCTAATTCTAACTCTAATTTTAATCCTAATTCTAATTCTAATCCTAATTCTGATCCTAATCCTAATTGTAATGCTAATTCTATCTCTAACCCTAACGCTAACTCGAATCCTAACCCTAATCCCAATCTGAATACTAATTCTAATCCTAATTCTAACTCTAACCCTAACTCGAATCCTAACTCTAATCCTAATCCGAATTCTAATTCTAATCCTAATTCTAACTCTAATTCTCATCCTAATCTTAACTCTAATTCTAATCCTAATTCTATCTCTAACCCTAACTCGAATCCTAATTCTAATCCTAATCCGAATTCTAATCCTAATTATAACTATAATTCTATTTCTGATCCTAATCCTAACTCTAATTCTAATCCTAACTCTAGTCCTAACTCTAACTCTGATTGTAACTCTGATTCTTACTCTGATTCTGATTCTAATCTTAATTCTAATGATGGTTTAGCCATAGAATTAATGTGTGGAACAAAGCTGAGACATGGGTCACACAGGACACCAAGGTTTTGCACGGTAGGGGCTGGACTGACTGGGGTTCATGATTGTTGTCTGATTGTTAGTACCAGCAATCAAAAATCCAGTTTTCGGATTAAGATTAAGAAAGTTAATGTTCAACCAATTTAACCAGTTAACTCCAGACTACAGGACCATATTCCCACGAGAAAACGTATAGATGTTAAATCACAGGGGGCCTAGAACAGATCCCTGAGGAACCCCCTGAGGAACCGGAGCAGTAATTGATTTGTATCTTTACGATAGTCACAAACTGAGACCTGTCTGTTAGGTAAGATGTGAATCAAGATGAATCCAGAGAGGCCATCAGAGGAAAGTTTGAAATGACCATATATACAGCTCTGGAAATGAATCAGAGCCCACTCCAGTTCCCTCTTAAACCAGCATCTCCACATGTACAGCAGGTTCTTCGTGAGGAACCGAAGGCTGGGTTCTAGCTTTACTGGCAGATACAGTGAGCGTCTGGTTCATAAGAACAAGGTCCAGCAGCAAACACACAGGACAACACAGCTACAGACTGGCAGAGGGCCAAACCCCCTCTCTACTGACCGTGATGAGCGCCACCTCATTCCAATGTCCCTTACCCACCGTAAGATGACCTCGAGTGACCTACAGAGAGACTGGCGAGCGGTGGCTGGGGTGAAACGCACAGCGAGCATGGTTCTAAAAACAGGCTTCTGGAGGTCATTAGTGATTTTCTAAATACACAGATCTAATACAATATCTGATCTGGAGTTTGGGAGACATGGTTCCAGTAGTGTAGAGAATCAAACAGAACCAACACAAACCCAGAACCTGCACACCTAGAGACACTGATCAGGTACAGGTGGGCTCTTTAATTTTCCAGAGCTGTATGACTGACCCTTTCAAAGGCAGCAGTAAGATTAAGTAAGGGAACAACA
>JAMWET010005528.1:57500-82904 GCA_024036415.1 Prochilodus magdalenae
CATGGTGGATTGGATCACAGACGGCGTTCCGGCTCTCACGGTCAAAGCTAGGCCATGTCGGAGACTGTCAATCAAGAGAGAAATCCGGTTTTTTTTTTTCTGCTGGAACAGGACTGATTCGGGAATAAGTGCTGGGGCTTTATACTGTAATTACTAAAGACAATCAGCCAAATAATTCCCTTAGCCAGCGTGAGAGCATAGCACTCAAGTAGTCATTAAGACCAGGGAGAGCTTCCCCTTCCTGGCACACTCTCCGTGTCTCGTCTGTCATGTGGTCTTATGTCAAAATTTCAGTCAATGTCAGTTTTTCAATGTCAGTTTTTTGAGGAAATGTTAAGCTCACCGGACAAAATATTAGTCACCTTGCATGTGCTAGTAACCTCAGGCTCCACCAGATGGCGCTGCACGAGGATGATGGGGCTATAAATCCCTATGGGGTGTGAATAACGGGATCCATAGATTGGGAAGAGGTGCTACAGTGCAGGGAATGTCTCGTTCCATGTGTGGGAAATGGCTCCAGAGCAGATGTTAACGATTGGCTAAAAGGAGGGACTGCATGTGGGCGTGGCCAAAGACCATAGTGTGAAGGAAGTAGCTGAATCTGCAGGTGTATGGAAGCAGCGTACGCTCATACGGGTCTACCAGCAGTGGATGCAATCCCAGTCTACAGGGAATTCCCCTCGGAATTGTGTCAGGGAAGGCATCCACTAAATCTGGCCCAACTCTTTGATGTAAGAGTGTCTGAACATTGATGAAGCTACATCCAGGTACTTGTCCAGTCCATTCCCAGTCCAGTCCCACTATTAGGTACTGTATGTTACAGGTACAGGTGACTCATTTTTTTTTCCGGTGAGCTTACGTGCTAGTTTGCAGGAGCATGACATGCACCAAAGCAGTCCGCTGAAATGGTCTTTATCCCAATATAAGGAAAGGCGATAACCAAATCTATACACAGGTTAGTAAAATTATCATCTTCAGTTTTGAGATATGGACCTTTGCATGGTCAGTAAGCCCCGACAGGGTGTTACATATTACACAACAACAGAGTTTCTCTATTGGAAGTTCTAACAGCAGAACAAGGCACTAACTTGCCTCCCCTTCTCTCTGACAGTGCATCTCTTTCAGTGAAGTGATGGAGGAGCTGGGCATCTCCTTCAGGTGCCACAGGGCCATGAGGAAAAGAGGCAAACCGCGAGGACGAGCAGCACTCACAGGAGTCTTATGCAATTCCAAACGCATCATGAGGAAGGAAACTATGGCCTAGAGACCCTGTAACGCTCAGCCTGGAGAAACTTTGACCTAAAATGACTCAAACTCTTCTTTCTACTTCACTTTAACAGAGTAGAGCATCTGAATGCGGATGTAGTCTGCATTGCTTCCATCGATTCGTGGTTCTGAAACGCAGCTTGGAATCGTTGTGTTGGGAACGGGATTTGTTGAACACAAATGGACCGGAACCGTCACCTGGGGATATATCAGTTACCCCCACTGGAGCGTTTCAGTGCACATGGTACAGTAGCATTTCTTGTGGTTTCCTCACTTTTCAGAATAAAGGTTTTCCTAATTTTACCGGGTCTGTGTCTGTCTGTGTACAGTATGGTTGAGTTATGACACTGGTAATAACCGTTCACGAGCACTTTCACTTCCTGTTTATGTTAAACAAGCACTATGGAAACCTAAAGGGATGAGGTTGGCTATTGCAACTTACTGAGCACAGTCAAACTCACTCACTCACTCACCAACCTGCCCACCCAGCCACTCTCTCTCTCTCTCACACACTCACTCACTCACCCACTCACTCACCCACTCACTCACCAACCTGCCCACACAGCCACTCTCTCTCTCTCTCACTCATTCACTCACCCACTCACTCACCCACTCACTCACCAACCTGCCCACACAGCCACTCTCTCTCTCTCACTCATTCACTCACCCACTCAATCACCAACCTGCCCACCCAGCCACTCTCTCTCACTCACTCACTCACCAACCTGCCCACCCAGCCACTCTCTCTCACTCACTCACTCACCAACCTGACCACCCAGCCACTCTCTCTCACTCTCACTCACTCACTCTCTCACTCACTCACCAACCTGACCACCTAGCCACTCTCTCACTCACTCACCAACCTGCCCACCCAGCCACTCTCTCTCATTCACTAACTCACCAACATGCTCACTCACTCACTCACTCACTTACCCACCCACTCACCAACCTGCCCACCTAGCCACTCTCTCACTCACTCACCAACCTGCCCACCCAGCCACTCTCTCTCTCTCACTCACTCCTTCACCCACTCACTCACCAACCTGCCCACCCAGCCACTCTCTCTCACTCACTAACTCACCCACTCACTCACCAACCTGCCCACCCAGCCACTCTCTCACTCACTCACTCACTCACCCACTCACTCACCCACTCACCAACCTGCCCACGCAGCCACTCTCTCTCTCTCTCACTCACTCACTCACTCACTCACCCACTCACCAACCTGCCCACGCAGCCACTCTCTCTCACTCACTCACTCACTCACTCACCCACTCACCAACCTGCCCACGCAGCCACTCTCTCTCACTCACTCACTTACTCACTCACTTACCCACTCACCAACCTGCCCACGCAGCCACTCTCTCTCACTCACTAACTCACCCACTCACTCACCAACCTGCCCACCCAGTCACTCTCTCTCACTCACTCACTCACCCACTCACTCACCAACCTGCCCACCCAGCCACTCTCTCTCTCTCACACTCACTCACCCACTCACTCACCAACCTGCCCACCCAGCCACTCTCTCTCTCTCACACTCACTCACCCACTCACTCACCAAACTGCCCACCGAGCCACTCTCTCTCTCTCACTCACTCACTCACTCACTCACTCACTCACTCACTCACCCACTCACCAACCTGCCCACGCAGCCACTCTCTCTCACTCACTAACTCACCAACCTGCCCACGCAGCCACTCTCTCTCTCTCTCACTCACTCACTCACCAACCTGCCCACCCAGCCACTCTCTCTCTCTCTCACTCACTCACTCACCCACTCACTCACCAACCTGCCCACCCAGCCACTCTCTCTCTCTCTCACTCACTAACTCACCCACTCACTCACCAACCTGCCCACCCAGCCACTCTCTCTCACCCACTCACTCACCAACCTGCCCACCCAGCCACTCTCTCTCACTCACTAACTCACCCACTCACTCACTCGCCCACCCACTCACTGACCAACCCAGCCACTCACTTACTCATTTACTCACTCAACCCACTCACTCACTCACCCAACCCTCCCACTCACTCACTCGTCCACCCTCCTGCCCACTCACCCTCGCCCACGATGCCCAGTAATTCAGTGTTCAGGTCTCTGCCTAAGGCCTCATTTAGCCCTTTTCCCCCCATGCAGAATAGGTTCTGGTTCTGATTATGGCACCAGATTTCCAAGAGGATTCAAATCTGGGGATTCTGTGGGCCAGTCCAGATGCGTAAACCCTCCTGAATGTTCATCATGCCAACCAGTCACATATGCAGCCCTGTGAACACCAGAACCGTCCTCTTAGAATACAGCAATAGGAATGCTGTGTTCCTCAGTAAGATGATGAGCTAAGGGCAAAACATGGTGGTCCAGCAGCTCAGTGTAGGTACTGCGGTTCACCTCAGACAAGGAACCCATTTCCACAGAATTAACACACCCCCAGAACATCACCGAGGGGTCTCGGCTTGTCTGGGGGGCTTATATTCCAGTGTAAGTCAGAGTTAAGGTTTTATAAGTCACTTACAGTGCCTCAGGACAAAGTATGTTGTGTATATGGATGATCCTTAGGCTTTTAATTTTTTAGGTATTAGTCTAAGTGTGTGTGGAGAGAGAGAGAGAGAGAGAGAGAGAGAGAGAGAGAGAGAGTAGATTTCTCACAGGCTTCCGACAGCTGCTATAGAAAACTGAAAACCTCAGAGAGACTGAAAAGCCATTCAAACATAAGCAGATAAGAAACGCTTAGGGCTGTTCGGAACTAGCAGCCTGTTTCAAAGCCTGCAGATTTGACTGAAGCCCACTGAGTAAAGGCTTCATGGAGACTTTACTCGGAAATAACTACAGTTATTAACTGCATTAAAATGCGTCTCCCTCTGCTGCCGTTATGAGACAGCTTGTGTATTTGAAGGATGCCTTCAGAAGCATGACAGACAGAGATAAAATATGACCCCCCTGCACACATAATATCTAAGGCAGCAGTTATCTCCCTTCTGCTAAATGGCTATGTTGTAATAACTCTGGCGCAGCCAAAGGTCAGTAGATACCCTCTGATAGCAGATGTGATCAGCCCTGCTAAGCACTGCCCTGCAGGGGTCTAGGCCAGTTCAGTGCCCCAGTAACCTTGTGGAGAATATCTGATAGCTTGAGAGATGATGAGTGTGTGTAGATATGTACAGCTGGGGGAGGAGCACTGCTAGCGGTGAACCGAACACCGGATGACTGCACTTAAATGGTTCCCGCTTCCTGCATGGCTGCTGCTAGGCTGTGGTTGCTAAACGAGGACAGGAGATGAATAAAGGACACATAGAGGAGTGCAGGTCAGTATGGCTGTGGATTAGAGTTTGGGGATCTGCCCTCAGTACAAGTTTGGTGGCTGTAGGTTAAAGGAAACAAGGGGTCTGGGTAGGGCAAAAAATGAATGGGAGTCTATGGGACCAAATGAAGAAAAACAGACAAGTTCTGGTTGGAACAACAATACACTGGTGCTCAGAGGTCCGCCCTGAGAGCAGAACATTCCGTCGGAATACAGAATTAAGCCAGGGCTTTTCCTGAAAACTGTAGGTCAATTCAAAAACTCTATATATACGCTCACCATTCCTGATCCAACCGAACATTCCAGGGTTGGAACGATGTTTATATCTCTAAAACTATGGGACTAGTTAGTGGACAAAACTTGTGTAGCAGGAAGAAGCAGAAGAAGAAGAAGAAGAAGAGGAAAAATAATAATAAGAAGAAGCAAATAAAGAAGAGGAGGAGGAGGAGGAGGAAGAAGAATAAAGGAAGAAGAAGAAGAAGGAAACGGAGAAGAAGAAGAAGAAGAGAAGGAGGAGGAAGAAGAACGAAGAAGGAAATGAAGAAGAAGAAGAGGAGGAGGAGGAGGAAGAAGAAGAAAAGGAGAAAGAAGAGAAAGAAGCATAAGAACAGAAAAAAGAAGAATAAGAGAAAGACAGGAAGAAGAAGAAGGAAACGAAGAAGAAGAGGAGGAAGAGGAGGAGGAAGAAGAAGAAAATGAGAAAAAAGAGAAAAGCATAAGAACAGAAAAAAGAATAAGAGAAAGAAAGGAAGAAGAAGAAGCAAATGAAGAAGAAGAGGCAGAGGAGGAGGAAGAAGAAGAAGGAAATGGAAGAGAAGAAGAAGAGGAATGAGAAGAAGAAGAAGAAGCAAATGAAGAAGAAGAGGCAGAGGAGGAGGAAGAAGAAGAAGGAAATGGAAGAGAAGAAGAAGATGAATAAGAAGAAAAGGAAGAAGGTAATGGAAGAGAAGGAGAAGAGGAATAAGAAGAAGAAGAAGAAGAAGAAGAGAAGGCCGTGTCTTCACCAGGAGTTTACCAGTGGATAAAACATGTAAGGTTTCAAAGGTCACAGGAGACTCCTATGGTTCGTCCAGTGAGCGTATGATGGTATGTTATGAAAGCTGGATGTGTAAAGTCGTATATTCTTCCTCTCCAATGAAAAACGTGTCTCTCCATTTTTGTCCATTTTACTTTATGCATCGTTTGAACAGAGCAGCTGCTGTTTCCACTGTGAGTGAATTCCGTGATGAATGAATGAACAGAAATGGAAAGACGTCTGGTTCCATTGACTTACATTAAAATTAAATGAGGTTTTAGTCCTCTCCTGTAACCTGGGATACGAAGGGTATTATGTATGCCATATAAGGTCTCATAAACGCCTATACAGAATTTACAGGAGGTGGGATTTAACTAGCTGTGTTGGTTTGCAGTTCAACTTACTTTTCTGCCTTGTGTCACGTCCCACATTTCTCCCGTGCATCTGTTTCCCGTGGCACTCTGGTGTCCTCTCTAACATCAGTCACAGCGGGAGTCATCAGCACACCTGGTGTCTAAGGTATCAGCGTAGACGTGTCCTCGCGTTGACATATAGGCTACAATAGAAACGAGTAAGGAGAAATGGCCCCTCCTTGTGGGACCCCAGATGTTGGCTCTTTCCAAAGCTGCTGAAGATTCATTTCAGTCTGGGTTTTCATCCAGTCAGAGAGCTTCGCCACCAGACGAGGAGCTGTCGGAGCAGGTGCGGCCGTAGTAAGAGAAAACCGGCACGGAGTTATTAAGTTATTTACAATCCCAGTTTTCCAAAAAAGCTGGGAATACGTGAGAAGCAGGTAAAGAAAGATTCGGATTAGGAATGAGAAACATAACAACTTAAACAGGTGGTGAAATTATACACGGATATGATCTGAGCATCCAGGAAAGGCTTTAAGAGCCAGGCTAGGTCCAGGCTCACCACTCACATCAGCCAAAATCAATATTGTTGATGATCATGGCATATGGTATGCTGCTCATGTACCAAATCTACCTAAAGTGGTATGTAGTATATGACCAGACTGAAGATCTGTACACACTGGATCCATATTCCAAACCTGCTGTAAGTGAATCTGGTAAATAGTATAGCAGTAGTGTAATATCTATAATCGTGGTATAACAGTACACTGCAAAAAATGATACATTGGCAAGTAAAATTGTAATATCTATATAAATAGTTCATTGATATATCTTAAAATCTATTTTTTAAGATAAGATTGCATACTTAAAATAATTAAATATTCTTATATCTACTTCATTCTTATTCTAAGACTGCTGTAGGTTCACTATAAAATTACTTAACTTATTTCCTGAAAATGTTTCTTGTTTTGGGTGATTTTAGATGTTAGATTTTAGCCAAATTGTCTCACTATATTAGCCAATAAGTTCACTTCTTTCAAGAAACGTGCTGGAAACAAGCCAACTTAATTATAGAAAATTGTGTCTCACTAAAATCACTTTAAAAAAAAAAAGTAAAACTGCCTGCAAAAGAGGTTAAATCACTTTATAATTGACTTACAACAATCTCAAAATGAAAATTTTAGAACATATTAACTAGATATAAGACAATTTTGCTTGGCAAGGTATAATTATTTTAATGTGTGGTGCAGAAACTACGTTTGGAAATAAGTTTTAAAATATTATGATCTTTTAATAAGATCTTTTAATAATCCCACAGCAACCTTAAAATGAGAAGCATAAGGTATGTTCATTTTACACGAAAGGATCTAATGTATTACTGTTCATCTAGTTGATATATCTTAAAATTGTGATTTGTAGATAGTTTTAAGCTCATTTGAAGCTTATTTAAAACTAGTTTTGAGCTACTTTAGTAAGTAGGATAATAGTAGTATAGCAGTACACTGCAAAAAATGATACATTGGTAAGTGAAATTATGATATCTATATAAATATATAGTTTGTTGATATATCTTAAAATCCATATATTAAGATAAGATTGTTGTAAGTTACTTTTAGGATTACTTATCCACCTTCCAGGCTTCTTTTTTTTCCAGCATGTTTCTTACAATAAGCCAAACTATTTGCCAATAAAGTGGGAAAATCACTAAAATGACTCAAATCCAGTATAAACTGCCTTAAGTGAAATAATCTTAAAATAAGAGCTTTAAAATATCGTAGCTGTCCAATGAAAAACATGTATCTCCATTTTTGTCCATTTTGACTTTTATCCGTCATTTGAAATCAGCAGCTGCTGTTTACACTGAGTGAGAACTGCATGATGAATGGACCATCAGAAATGGCCCAAAAGTGTTTGGAAAGACGTCTGGTTCCATTGACTTACATTAAAATAGAATGAGGTTTTTGAGCTCTCCTGTAAAGTTGCCATTTTGGAGATACTTGTTTTTCTTTGGACAGCGACGATATGTATTATACACATAAGATATTTTCTTTATATTTTGTTACTGTCATGTCTGTCTGTCTGTCGTTGTTCATATGCCATACAACGCCCCCTCTGGTTGCTTCATGCCATGACATTGCTTTTCCTGCTCCGCCCTGGCTCTGCCCACTCCCACACCTGAGACCAATCTGGTACTCATTAGGACGTGTATTAAGACCCCTTTGTTTGCCCTGTCTGTTTGTGAAGTCTGTGTTTTCCCCTCCTGAATCCTAGCCGTGTTTCCTTTCAGTTCTTGTCCTCTTTGTTTTGTAGTCTTTGTGTTCGTCTTCAGTTCTTTACCTTTGTTTTGTTTCTGCTTTATATTTACGGACATGTCTTTAGTAATACCCACCTGTGTTTTGATCCCTGTTACCCGGACTAACTTAAATAAAACCACTATGCACTCGCATCCTGCCTCAACTACTCCGTTACAGTTACTTGCCAAAATCTCATTTTTTTGCGGTGTACAATCAAATCAAATGTTTTCTCCAAATGAACTAGGACCTTGTTGGGTTATGAAACGTCAGAGTCATATTAAGAAGCACAGTGCTTTCTTAAATACACGCGACTACAGTCACCAGGGCATCATCTCCACCATGGGTCTCCTTTCCTGGTTCTCCATCTCGTCACCGGACATGACCACAACGACTACAGTGACCGCAGTAGAGCTGCCAGCTTCTGACTCTGATCCTGAGCTCTCTCACTTAAACTGAGTAGCTATGGACTGGATTAATCAGACTTGATCGGATACATGTTATAAGCTCCTCCTCCTGTTAGCTCCGTCTTTCTCTCCTCAACCGGGATCCACCTGAGGAGGATGGGTTCCTCCCTCGAGCCTGGTTCCTCTCGAGGCTTCTTCCTCTGACTCTAATAGAGTCTGACTAGAATAGAGCTTGCTCAGGAAGGGGCTTGGACCCGGACCTCCTTCCCTACGTCTGTACACGGGCTCAGTGTTTGTTTGTGAAGCTGCTTTGACACAGCGCTATGCAAAATAATATTGATTGATTGATTGAATACTTTCATAAGCGCAACATCATACACCACAAACGTCCCATGATGCACTGCAGGCTCATATAGCCCTTGTGTAGGCTCCTTCTTCCTCCGGCGTGTTCTTGTTCTTTAACAGGGTCCGTGTTTGTCACCTGGCCAGGTTGTGTCCCTGAGGTCTGCAGCCTGTGAGCCTGTAGGAGATAGAAACTGATTGACTGGCTGGCGGTCGCTTGACCTTCGCTTGGACAGCAGGTGGGTGGAGGGGATGGATGGATGGAGGAGGGGGAGCTATTAAGTAAAGCTCTCAGAGCAGGGTCAGCCCAGAGGTCAGGAGGATCAAGCTTCAGTGGGCTGGGATTTAAAGAGTGCGTTTAAGTAGCTTGTGGGACGGAGCCACTGAATCGTACTGCGTTAATTAGGGTGATTTTAAAAGGGCTTTTAAACTCATTTCAAAGATTTCAGTGTTTTAATTTCTCACCTGGCTTCCTTTCACAGTCCTACTTGGAAAATGAATAGCAATGTCTGCAAAAAAATTGATCTTGGCAAATAAAATGATTTTATATCGAAGTGGTATAATTTTAAATTGTTATTTTGAGATAGTGGTATGCTCATATTAAGATTACTGAAATTATCGGTTCTTCTTCAAAATTAGAAAAAAAATCATGGCATCCTTTCTTTACATTCATAGAAAGGCTCTCACTTACAGCCATTCCGGAGTAGTGGTGGAATGTTTCTCCCTGTGCTCAAGGTTTGGTTATTTGTCATTAACCGAAGCCATGTGAAAGATTGATACTAAGTTTTTTTGAACCTATGCAAAATAATTATTCTGTTCCCTAATGTTGTTTACTGTCTATGAAAAACTGACAATAAAAAGAACCAAAAAAAAAAAAATAGATTACTGAAATTATTTCCAGGCATTGTGTAATTTTTATTGTGGTATTAAGTAGTATAGTAGTAGTACATTAAGTACATTGGTAGTATAATAGTAAGTAGTATAGTATACTCCTAAAATGTGCTTAAAATAATTAAATATTCTTATATCTAGTTCATTCTTATTCTAAGATTGCTGTAGGTTCACTATAAGATTACTTAACCTATTTCCAGACAATGTTACGTGTTTTAGGTCATTTTAGATTTTAGATTTTAGATTTTAGCCAAATGGTCTCACTATATTAGCCAATAAGTTCACCTCTTTCAAGAAACGTGCTGGAAACAAGCTTAATTATGAAAAAAACGTGTCTCACTAAAATCACTTTAAAAAAAAAAAAAACATAAAACTGCCTGGAAATGAGGTTAAATCATTTTATAATTAACTTACAACAAACTCAAAAAGAGAATTTTAGAACATTTAAACTAGGTATAAGACAATTTTACCTGCCGAGCTATAATCATTTTAACGGGCAGTGCAGAAAAGTTGTTTGGAAATACGTTTTTAAATTTTAAGATCTCATAAATGAGCATATATAAATACAGCATCTTAAAATGAGAAGCATGAGATGTATCAGATAGCTATGAGTTCATTTTATATGAAAAGATGAAATTTATTACAGTGCATTTAGTTGATATATCTTAAAATTGTGATTTGGTGATTGTTGTAAGCTCATTTGAAGCTTACTTAACTGATTTACAGGCTGTTTTAAAACTAGTTTTAAGCTACTTTAGTAAGTAGGATGATAGTGCTGTAACAGTGCACTGTAAAAATGATATATTGGTCAGATATACGATTGATATATCTTAAACTCCTTATTTTAAGACTGTTGTGAGCTAATTTTAAGATTATCTGACCTAATTTCCCAGCAGGTTTTACTTGTTTTAAGTGATTTTAGTAGAATAAATTTTCTCAGTTATACCGGCAGATAATTTGGCTCATCTCCAGCACATTTCTTAACATAAGTCAAATTACCAGCCAGCTTAGGACGGAAATGGGGCTTACTAAAATCGCTTAAAATGAGGAAAGCTGTTATGTAATTTTATAATAAGCCTACAACAGTATTCCAATAGAAATATGAAGGATATAAACTAAATATGAGATCATTTTACTTGCTGTTTCTACATCAGTGATCCTCCTAGAGGTCTACATTCCTCCACCTACACGGGACATGGACCCCCACACCCTCTTACTGCCAAGCTGTTCGTCCAGCGTTCATGGTAATAGAGTGAACCAGAGCTGAAGTGTTCAGCGATGCTGCAATTGCGTGTGCTGGAGGCAGGCATGGCTCGGATGGGAGTCCGAGGGGGCTTTTCGTTAATCTCAGCATGTACTGCCAGCTTAGGGCTTTTTTTTTTTTCTCTTTTCAGTATTTTGATTAATTCCGGGATTGGGTTTAGACCACTGTAATGCTGTTTGCATGGCCTCTAATCTGCTAACCTCATAACTCTTAATCAAAACCCCCGAAGCAGGTTTTGTTGTTGTTGTTCTATATTTTAATCTTGAATGATCGAGGTTTAGGATTACGCCTCTGTCCTGTCTTTCCTCGTCCCGTCAGATGACTTCACCTGAATGACAGCTCCAGAACAATCTGTCCCAAAGCTCAGAGGCCCCCGGTTCAGGTTACACATGCCCGATCACTCCGAGCAGGCTGGAACCTGAGCTTGGACAATAGCAAGGTGCACTGAATTTAGCTCACCTAGGGGTCAAAAGTTTAGGTACACCCCTCTACACGGATGTAGCTGGTGGTCTTAAAGACTCTACAGTGGTACACTGAACAGCTCCACCTGCTGAGAGTCTGAACCAGTCCATATCCTGCTACACCACATCTACTCCTGATGTACACAGTATGGTATTCCTCCATATCTCCACCTCTAATATATATTTAGTGGTGTAAAAACTTTGATCTCTTTTTCTGCACAGTGTAAAAGCTCTAGTTCTCCTTTCAGGTTAGTGAATATTCATGATGGACCGACCAATAGAATCGCTCCAAACCTGCTTAGTAATAAACCTTGTTCTATCAGCTCCACTGCAGGGTAAGGAAGCTGCTCCATCCTCCTGTACAGCTCCACTCTGGAGGAGTTTAAGGTGGACCGTATAATTCTATAAGAGGGTTTTAAGGTGGACTGTATAATTCCAGGATAGGGTTTTAAGGTGGACTGTATAATTCCATGATAGGGTTTTAAGGTGGACTGTATAATTCCATGATAGGGTTTTAAGGTGGACTGTATAATTCCATGAGAGGGTTTTAAGGTGGACTGTATAATTCCATGAGAGAGTTTTAAGGTGGGCTGTATAATTCCATGAGAGGGTTTTAAGGTGGACTGTATTATTCCATGAGAAGGTTTTAAGGTGGACTGTATAATTCTATAAGAGGGTTTTAAGGTGGGCTGTATAATTCCATGAGAGGGTTTTAAGGTGGACTGTATAATTCCATTAGAGGGTTTTAAGGTGGACTGTATAATTTCATGAGAGTGTTTTAAGGTGGACTGTATAATTCCATGAGAGAGTTTTAAGGTGGATTGTATAATTCCATGAGAGGGTTTTAAGGTGGGCTGTATAATTCCATGAGAGGGTTTTAAGGTGGACTGTATAATTCCATGAGAGGGTTTTAAGGTGGACTGTATAATTCCATGAGAGGGTTTTAAGGTTGACTGTATTATTCCATGAGAGGGTTTTAAGATGGACTGTATAATTCTATAAGAGGGTTTTAAGGTGGGCTGTATAATTCCATGAGAGGGTTTTAAGGTGGACTGTACAATTCTATGAGGGCTAGTTTATAGTTCAGTGTCTTCACTTTTATTCCACAGTAGAGCTTAACTTAAGCTTAAATTAAGTAGAACCTGCTATGAGGAGTCGTGTCAGAACTTTGGACTGGTACTGGTACTGTTCTGCGTGCTATCCACACAGTGCGAGAACAATTCAATTTTGTCTCCGTTGTTTCTGGTTTTCTGTTTCTGTCTCTTTTTCTCTCATCACCTCCGTGTGTCTTGTGCTGTCCTGTCCCATGTGCTTCTGTTTGTTTTGGTTTCTAGCTCCTTCTGTCTCCGCCCTCTTGTCAGGCCCCTCACCTGTCCCTAGTTTGTAGCTCCGCCCCTTCCCAGGTGTTCCTCGTTAGTCCCAGGTGTCCCAGGTGTTCCTCGTTAGTCCTTGTTCATTTATACTCCCTGTTGTTCCCTTTGTTCTTGCCTGGTGTTGTAACCCTGTTCCCAGTTGTTCCGTGGTTTACTTGAATCCTGCCTCCTCGTCTTGTCCCATGTGACAATATTTCATTTTAAGACTGTTGTAAGCTAATTTTAAAATGATTTTACGTCATTTATAGTCAATTTCGAGACATTTGGGAGACATTTAAAATATTTATACTTGTTTTAAGTGATCAAATAAGAGTAGAATGATCTGCTTATATAGTGAGAAAATTTGGCTTACTAAAATCACCTACAATAATAAGTTAAATAATTTTATAATAAGCCTACAGCTATGAAAAATATAAAGTATATCAACTGAACAGATATTATTTTTGCAGTGCATTCCTAGCGCACGAAAGCTTACTGATAACTTGTACTTATAAACACGGCAAGCAATGAGATCTTGGCAGGTATACTCTTATATATAGTTAAAATATTTCAAAATTCTCCAAAAAAAATAAAGAAGGATTTGTAGAAGAATTTTTAAGACTGTTGTAACCCAAACCAAACATTATATAACCTCATTTCCAGGCATTTTTAATTTGTTTTTAAGTTTGGAAATAAGCTACATAATCAATAAATCAGTTACAGGGAATCTCGAATTAAGAGATATATTACTATCTTATTATTCTGTTCAGTATAAGAGAGAGGCAGCAGCTACACACTCCTTTTTAGCCTCCCTGGCGCTGGATATAGTATCTGCTGTTTACATATGAATCCAGGGAAAGGAGAGGAGGGATTAGGAGCTGCTCACAGATACTTCCCCTCGCACAGCTCAAATTAGTCAAGCAGCTGACATGATATTTGTCTTTACGTTGGAACTCTTTAGTTTCTAAGCTCACACTGAGGAGACTTTAAGTCTCCTCCATCTGTCAGAGGCACACAGACGTGGAGTAGGCATAAGGGTAGTGCTGAGGCCTCCAGTGTAATCTGGTATGGTGTTTATTTGCATGGATTTATTTGCTGCTGCTTCAATTAATGAGAAATAACTTGAGTAGCAATGACCTGCTAAACGCCATCCAATGTCTGATATTAGGGCTACACCATCATTCAATGCATGATATTGGTTCCCCCACACCATCCAAAGTATGATATTGGGGCTACAACACCAATGACTTCATGACATTGGGGTTACAACACCATTCAATGTATAGTTGGTGTGGTACAGCTGATAGCCACAGGTGAGCTGTTACCTCATGTGGGAGCTGGGGTTCAGTTCCTGGTCTGGGTAACTATGCTGTGCTACACCAATAAGGCAAGACTCTGAACACTATTTTGGCCTACCTGTTATATGAGATTGAACATTACCGGAATTCCTTTCTTAGGAACCATCTGGGAATTATGGATATGGAGAAAGCTACACAATCTGATGTCTGAGTGAATATGAACAAGTGTGTTTGAGCCATAGAACATAGAACCATTTGCATTTGTCAGAATTAACCCTTTCATGCAGTGAGACACAAACTAGTGGTCATTAGAGCAGTGGTCAGCCCTATCCAGTTAGCAGTAGCAGTTGAGAGTTAGGTGCCTTGCTCAATGACAGGTCCTGTCGGTTCGAGGGTCTCAAACCAGCGGCCTTCTGGTCACATGACTGGTTCCCTAACCTCCAGCCATATCCACAGTGCCTGGGTAGCAGTTGAGGGTTAGGTGCCTTGCACAAGGGCAGGTCCTGTCGGTTCAAGGGTCTCAAACCAGCGGTCTTCTGGTCACATGACTGGTTCCCTAACCTCCAACCCTATCCACAGCGCCTGGGTAGCAGTTGGGGTTTAGGTGCCTTGCTCAAGGGCAGGCCCTGTCGGTTCAAGGGTCTCAAACCAGTGGTCTTCTGGTCACGTGACTGGTTCCCTAACCTACAGCCCTATTCACAGCACCTGGGTAGAAGTTAGGGGTTAGGTTCATTGCTCAAGGGCAGGTCCGGTTGGTTCAAGGGTCTCAAACCAGCGGCCTTCTGGTCACAAGACTGGTTCCCTAACCTCCAGCCATATCCATAGCGCCTGGGTAGCAGTTGAGGGTTAGGTGCCTTGCTCAAGGGCAGGTCCTGTCGGTTCAAGGGTCTCAAACCAGCGGCCTTCTGGTCATGTGACTGGTTCTCTAACCTCCAGCCCTATCCACAGCGCCTGGGTAGCAGTTAGGGGTTAGGTTCCTTGCACAAGGGCAGGTCCTGTCGGTTCAAGGGTCTCAAACCAGTGGTCTTCTGGTCACATGACTGGTTCCCCAAGCTCCAGCCTTATCCACACCACCTGAGAAGCAGTTGGGGTTAAGGTGCCTTGCTCAAGGGCAGGTCCTGTCGGTTCAAGGGTCTCAAACCAGTGGTCTTCTGGTCACATGACTGGTTCCCTATCCTCCAGCCCTATTCACAGCACCTGAGAAGCAGTTGGGGTTAAGGTACCTTGCTCAAGGGCAGGTCCTGCTGGTTCAAGGGGCTCATAATGGCAGTACTTCCTGTCACAAGGCAGGTTCCCTAACCTCCAGCCCTATCCACAGTGCCTGGGTAGCAGTTAGGGGTTAGGTTCCCTTTACAAGGGCAGGTCCTGTCGGTTCAAGGGTCTCAAACCAGCAGCCTTCTGGTCACATGACTGGTTCCCTAACCTCCAGCCCTATCCACAGTGCCTGGGTTGCAGTTAGGGGTTAGGTGCCTTGCTCAAGGCCGGTGCTGTCGGTTCAGGGGTCAAACAGTCACACGGCTGGTTCCCTAACCTCCAGCCCACTGCCTTAATGCAAAACAGAAATCAGGACAGCGCAGCGTTAGCCAAAGCTTAAGATCCAGCCACATAATTTCTTCTGATCTCCATACATTAATCACATGGAACTATGTTCAGGTACGTCCTTATAGTTAGTATTCGGTGATGCGCTTATTCATAAGGTACCAAGCATCCTAGAAGCTTTTAGGGATAGCGATGGCGCCTGAGGTCTGATAAGCAACATGGAAAGGTATTAACTAATGTATCATAGTCAAGTGCTGCCATCTGCTGGTGGAACAGAACTCAGAGCACTTCAAACAAGTTTTCAAACAGGCTGATAACTTTTAATAGGGAATTCCTCGGTGTGCTTCATGATTCATTGCATGTATTGGAAATGAATGCAGAAGGAATAATCCAGCACGACTGTGAATTTGCAAAATTAAAGAAAAATTTAATCATTGGCCCCTGTGGCCTGTGCAAAGACAAATGAACTCATTTGGGCCTCATGGCCAAACAAAACAAATCGCACCGATGCCAAGGAGAATGAATCAAACCGTTATGTTATGCAAGTGATCAATATTTGTGCAGGTTATAGAAAAAAACCATGAACCATTTGTTGTCTACAGAATAATAAAAATACATAAGCCCGGTTAATTAGGTTCGGGATTTAATGTGTGTCTAATGCTACTATGTGACTTGAGTGCGTGTAGTCCAAAACTTCGGTGGCTAAGAACAGCACTTCATACGTTTGAGGTTTATACACTAATCCACCCAAAACAAAAAGCTGCAGTACCAAAATCACTCCACCCAGACACCTTTGTGCAGACGGTAGCAATGCACCACGCAGGACTACATGCAGACAGATCGTTACCACGGACTGTCCTTAACACCACGTCACCGTTCACCAAAGGACATGCAGTGGTGTCGTACCAGACTGTCATGGAGGACTCAGCCAAATGGCAGCGGGTCCATCTTAAGTGACGAGTCCCGCTTTAGTCTTGGTGGAGACGCCCAACTTAAACGAATCTGTGTGTGGAGGCACCGTGGTCAGCACCGAGATGAACGGTTTGATTTCACACGTGGTGTCCCTCCACCTCCACCCCTGCCGCACCATCTGCAGGAACTGTGTGAGGATGTTCAAGCTGCATGGGATGGATTATCACAGGACACCATTTAGGAACCTCTACAGCTCCATGATGCTGACTACGCCTGGTGCTACGTTAGCACGCTTTATACGTGGGTAGCTCAATAAATATATTGATCATATCAGTCCTAAATTTATCATCAGTAAAGATTTGTGATCCTGGTAACTATATTATATAGTCCTGTCCCAACAGCACCGCACGTCCCACACCTCCCTTCTGGGGGGGAGCTGTTCTTGATGATTGTTAAATGAACTACAAAAATTTCAAGAGCATGCTCTTCTCGAATTCCTGAGTGTTATTTGCCTCTCTGGTGAAGATGAGAGGCTGTCTCTATGAAGAGGTCTCCTGTCAATTTATCAAATCTGATGATCGGGGTGGTATTAAAAAAGTCGGGCTGCATTGGTAAAAAGGAATGTCCTCGGCGAGTGTAATTAGGATGAAAACTCCGCCTTAGACTATAAAAATCAAGTCCATTTCATTCGGTGATTAGTTTCATACGACAACTGAGACGAAATCAGACTGACTGACAGATGAGCATACGAGTACATGACCATGACATACAGAGAAGAATTCAATATACACTTTTTTTTTCAAAACCAAACGCGTAACGTAAAAGTGATCTCATACACTGTACTGTTTGACAGTTCCAAGTCTTATATAAGCAGCGGAGAACCAAAAAATAGATCTGTATGGACATTTTCCGTGGTCCTGATTCGGAAGTTCTTTTTTTTTTTTTTTTTTTTTCTGGATTTACAGATTAAGCACCTTGGTCTTGGTCTATTTGTCCTGTAGTTTCAAGTTTTCTGATTTGGTCTGGGAAAACGTGCATGACCGAAGTTCATCGTGCTCTCTCCTCTGTGTGTGGAGAGTCATGGGATGGAGGTCAGGTAGACCTGCTAAGGGTCCTGAGGGGCTCTGGGTGTTCCCTGAGGCATCGCCACCAGCAGGGGCTCCAGAGTCGGAGCTGGTGGAAGGCTTGGGCGCTTTTGCAGCTAAGCGTGCGTCCAGTGGCCGGGCTGTAGCTCAGGGGCTGCGGAGTTCAGACTCGGGGCAGTGGTAGGCACATGTTTTGGTTGGTCGTGGACAGGTGGGCTGTGAAAAGGGCAAGTCTGTCCAGCGTGGTGTACCTTTGGCGAAACACCTGTACCTGCTCTCGGTCCGGAGGTTGGCCTCGGTGCACAGTCTCGTAATACAGACCAGAGTAGCTCTGCTCACGTCTTCAGCTTGAGCTGGTCCAGCTTGCCGCTTCTCCGCTGTGAGCCTTCTCCTTCTCGCGTCCGTCTGCAAACCACTACACACACATTGCTCACTTATCAAAATGACCACGTCGGAAAAGCCGGCAGCGCAAAATAACACCCTGATGCCCATCTTGTACCGAAGATCAATGACCGTATCGGGACATTTAACCCAGAATCCCATTTTACGGAGCCCACGATGTTACTGAGCTGCGTAGGTGGGGAACTAACAACTTGCCAGCGCCCTCTGCATCTTATGTAGTAACTGCCACAATTCTGAGTTATAACCGAACCCCCAAACTGTAGCTGTATAAACGAACCCCAAGTACCATCTGCTTAATAGAACAAAGCTGAGCGGTGCGTCGCAGTCCTGGCTACCCACCAGTCTTTCAATCTTCGCACTCCAGGTTGTGAATGGCAGTCCAGCTTGCCGTCATTGCGGCAGCGGCGCAGCAGCGATGCGGTTTCTTGCTTCGATCGCCGGACGTCGTGCACAAAGCCAGCTGCTCTCCGTGTCAGGCAGTGCTTCTTCTGCATCTTCTGGAAGTGTCATTGCGGCTTCAAAGGATGCCCCGATGCGGTCCCCCGAAAGAAACTGGCAGCGTGCAATCTTGCAAGGAGAGAACTCCGTTGTGTTCGTCAAGCTACGTTTGGTGAATTTTGCTATAGACACCATACATACTTCTCAGCCGGACAACCATATAAGAGTCAACCTGAAACGCACCAGCACCGAGTAACAGCTTGTGATTGGATTTGACATGGACCGGATGAGGTTTTCTGGATGTGGCCCACATTCATCGTGGTTACAATCAGAATCTTTGGTCAGGTGGTCAGAGTTGGTGTATTCCTGCTATTACGCCCTGTGACACAAGTTCCGAGGAGAACTTTCCTGTAGACTGGGCTTGGTGCCATTTATATTCCACACCGTATGACCGTACGCTCCCATACACCTGCAGTATTCAGGATTCCTACTTCCTTGCACACTAGTGGTCTTATGCCAGATCTGGCCCACATGCACTCCCTCCTTTCAGCCAATCGTTAACATCTGCTCTGGAGCGTTTTCCACACATGGAAACGAGACATTCCCTGCAATGTAGCCCTCTTTCACCATCTATTTTTTTTAGCTCCCGTCACTCACACCCCTCAGGGATTATAGCCCCATCATCCTCGTGCAGCACCTCCTTTTTGTCCGGTTGGGCTTACTTTCCCCCCTTTTTGACAAAAGCTAGCGAGAAGGTAAATGCAGGAGGTGGGGAATCACTGCAGTTCAGGACCATAAACTACGTTTTCTCTCTGTCTTAGTAGGGCATGTCCCAGATTACAAGCATACATTAATGATTATATAACCTGTAAGTGTCAACACGCCCATTGGACAAGAGTCCAGGAGCCAAGACACTGGAAACTGTTCCTCCTTCAGTGCCAGTGTCATGTGCTGTTTGTACCAGCAGGGGTTAATACTGAAACTGCTTTACAGCCATAGTGTTGGGGCTGTGTCTGCCTAATGTGGGGCAATCACTGTGTGAAGGTTTGGGACTTTTGCCTCCCGTCATAGCTCTGTTTAAGGGTCATCAAGCGTGCACATAGCCCGCTGCCAACTTTGTTATGGCCTTCAACAAGCTGCCAGATTCCAACGAACTTTAAAGTTGGCAGTTTGGGGTTTACGAGAACGCGAAACAAACAAGCAAAAAGTTTTTTAGTCAAGAGAGTCTCCAGGTTAACCAGGCCCTTATCTGGGTTTCGTATTGACCTACGCTGGGCCAAAGTGTGAGCCACTTAGAAACGGTTTTCACATTTAGTTGGTACACCCCCTTCTTTTCTGTAAATTTTGCGGTAAAATGTTCAAAATGGCATACGTGGCGGGACCAAAAACTGCAGTGGATACAAGACTGGAGGCAAGGAAAACTTAGACATGTCCGCCAACGCTGGGTCCTGTTCTATTCCCAGTAGACATGCCATAAAACATTAGGTGACTCACATTTGGTGGCACAGCTGAAATTAGGTTACTTTTTAGGGGAATGTATGCCGGACGTCGCAGGGCTCAGAGCTTTAGATTACCGTTCCAAGCTGTGCTTTGTCCAGCACACTTGTGGATGTTTTTGTGGGAAACACAGAATCCTGAACAGATTAGTTTGCAGGGATCAATCTCGATCCTGCACATGGATTCTGACCCAAAACAAGTGGGAGAGCCCTATATCATATGAGAGGCAGATTGCATAACCAAGCTTTTTACAATCTATATAAAAAGGCGCTGGCTGTCTTTTTTCTTGGCATCCTGTCCCCGCAGACAGGCAGGATGTATAGACTCTTTGATCTCGCTGGGTAATGGCCATTAGAGAGTCATCTTAATGCTATGCTATAAAAGTGACATCTTGAAGGAAAAGGATGTTCAAGTGTCAGAGAGAAAACCCTACACAAGGATTATATGTTTAGTGAAGAGGTATGAGGGCATATTTATAAGACGAATAGCTGTGGCATTTCACACCATGTTATAAAGAGAGAGGCTGTGGAAAACTTGGGTTATGTTGTGTTTTGTGTTGTTTTTTGTTTTTGTTGGGGGGGCCGCGGGGGGGGGCGGGGTTGGCCGGGGGGGGTGTGGTGGGGCGGGTTGCGCGTTTTGTCCGGAGGGCGGGGGGCCGGTTTTTTTTTTGGGGGGGCTGGCTTGTTCATTCACACGTGACCACAGTTAAAACCTCAAATTGATGCTGTTATTGTGCTGTAGGTCTCAGTGAACACTCCCTGTTTCTCGTGATTGTACCAAATCTATTTCTGCCACTCCTCTCTGACTCACTCAGAACTGCATGACTACAGAAGGACGCAGCAATGCTGAGGACAAAAAAAAAAGCCACATTTATTTCCAGCCATGTAATGCAAAGCATCCACATAGAGACTCTATATGAGGTACAGTGATAGACCATAAGCACACTATTTTTGTTCCCTTCTTAATCTGCTTTGATGTTTCTGTAATCCTCCACTGTTGCGCTTATTTTGGTTTTTTGAAGGAATAAGTGATCCACATTCTTTCAATCAATAACCCGTCCACAATTCAGAATTGAATGAGGATTACGCAATTGCTTTTCCTGCCAACTCATTGGATTAGCATTAAAACACGAGGAACAGGGACACACCTAATGCAGCCAGGCTAAGCCATATGGCGTGCAGAGGTTGGCGCCAATCATGCTTTCTTTTCCCCCTGTAAGCAGCTTTTCTGATTATTTCACAACTGGGGAACCCTCAGGAGCACTACTAGGCCTTCGCGGATAAGGTGTAGTGATGTCTTGTGAAATGCATATCTATAAAACTTGATGTGAAGTATTTGAATAAGTATTCTTAGTTCAGTGTTAAGGTTTGGTTGGAAACATCTTGAAGGCACCAAAAGCACACTCAACTGTCAAAAAAATACATTACACCAGCACCCAGAAAAAAACATCAGATTGCATGTGCTGCTATTGGAAAGAAAGAAAATAATTGATTGATAAATTGCAAAACTGATATAGGGCAATATTTATTGAAGCTACACACACAGAAAGTAGTGGCTCTCTGTATATGTGTCGGGTCGCTATTTTTGCTAACACAATATGCCAGGACAAGCAATAAATGCCTAATGATCGCTTGGCACTACCATGGTACTGGGCACTAACAGGATGACTCATGTAGGCCAACACTGCTACCCTGAATTCCCACAAATTCGTGGGGTTGGTCGGGCTTGGTCAGTTATAAGCGATAAGGTCGGCCTTGATTATGCAGATTGAGCATGAAAAACTGGATCTTGAGTAACTGAATGGTGAATGTTAGGGAACTGAAGGGAAGCCTGAATGTGTCAGATTAACTTACAACCCAATAAGAAGACTGATTTATTGATTTTTCACTGTGTTGCATGCACTTATTTAAATACCAGAATAAACAAATGGTTGAAATTACTTATACCAACAGAACTTAATATTAGGCTGGCTTTACACAGTAAACAGTTGCAGATGAGGTATCTGGTACACCACACTGCCTGCCTACAGGCAACTTAGTCACCCTCCACGAACACAAGAGGAGGCAAATAATAGTTATAGTGGTGGGGGGGGGTGCTGTTAAAGCAGTTGACGAGTCCGAGCACACTAGAATCATGGGGAGGGGGGGGGGGGGGGGGGGCCCTAGTGTTTAGGAGCCTAGTGTTTCAGGACTGAGGCTAAACGTAGATGAAATGTAGAGAAAAATATTGTGTTTTGGGAAAATGCCAGCATGAAATTTCTATACTAATAGATTCTAAAATATTTGGACAATTTTGTGCAAAAACAGCAATCAATCTTAGAACTTCTGGAAACTGCAACGCTCCAAATGTTGCTAAATGCTGTAGTAATCTCATTGGGGCACTTTTTAGCCAGCAAATTAGCATTACCGAAATGTGTTTGATCTAGAGGAGAGGAGTAAGTAAGCTTTTGAGCATTAATGGGTGGAAATTGAAGGCCTAGCCTCATTGGTCACCACTGTATTATCTGTTATGCATGCTGGGCAAAATGTCCTGATATGTAAGAAAGCCTGAAAACAAGCAAAAACATAATTTCAGTTTATTGATGCAAAGTTTAGGGGCTACGTTATGATTAGATTCACTATAATAGGCACTTTATGATACATTACACAGAACACAAAGCGGACATACTATATGAATGACCCCACATCCAGACATTGGGTATGCATATCCATAATAGGGTCAACAGTATTCAGGTACCCAGCACACACCCACACTGTAGTGCAGGACATCCCCCGCTGTGCTCTGCATCAACAGACAAAGCCTTTCAATATAATGCCAGGGGGTGCAAGCTGGCCAAGTCGTTTTGGCACGTGTGTGTTTGGGGGGGTTGAATAAGCAGACTAGCCACAGCCCATGGCGCTTACGGCATTATGAGGACATGCACACATTTTGACAAGAGAGAGGGAGACAGCCCGGCCACAGAGGTCAGTGGTTCTGACTTCATCTAGGTCATCAGTCTGATGAGTATACCCTTGGGCTACCTCTAGAGCATGACACACCCACACACAACACCACACACACCAACAAGCCCCCTTCTAGATACAAATACACACCGCATATACACATGGACCATCTGTGCTGAACACAGGCCTGCCAGTAAGCTGTTTCAGGTTTGATCCATACAGTGTCTATCAATTGCCTGGAGTTCTTCCGCTTTGCCCCAAGTTGAACATCTCTATGCTTTGACCACAAACCACTAGCTAGGTCTCCCCATTCATAAAATGCTATCAAGCCTTTGTGGAGTGAAGGTTAGCCACATGCTTGCGTTGGCTAGCATCACACTTAGGGGAGAGAGGGTCTTCCTAACCACCCCAGAGAAGGTGCGTAGCGATTTGTTTTCCACAGCTAAGGATGGATGTGGCAGCCTCAGGGAATTAACTTACAATCTCATCAAGAACATTAAAAGTTGTAAAGTCTTGTTTTAGGAATGGCGGGTAGATGAACTGACAATTGATCTCCAAAGAAATATTTGTATGCTACAGTACACTTTTGGGATAAATATGTACATTTAGAGTGTGCTGTTCATTGAAAAATGATATACTCTCATTGTCCAAAAAATAGTCCCACACTAGAAGATAGTGTAGGATGCAGTGCTGTTGGGAAGAAGATAAAGATTACCCATGACAATAAATGTGTTGATCATTTTCAGACTATTATAGGCAATTTTTTTTACTTATTGAGATTACACATACAGAAGTTAGTGCTCTCAATATTCGCTACATACGCCGGCATACGCTCTCAGCATATGAGTGTTGAGGTTCCTGGTGTTCTGCAATAATCATCCCATGCAGCTGAATATTTCACACAGTCCTGCAGATTATGCGGTTAGTTAGGTGGAGTGACACCAGGCCTTCTCGACATGTGACACCTGATAACAAAAAACCGTTTATGTTAGCACTGACCCCACACTGTGCCTCCCACACACAGATTTGCTGGTTGTCTCCACCAAGAACATCCCAAAAAGTGGGATGTCACTGAAGAATCCCATAACAGTTATTCCATAACAGTTCCTGGCACGAAACCACCGCAGGCTTTGGTGGACGTTGAGGTGAGTTATGGGTAGTCCAGACAACGGTTCTGCGTGCCTTGTGGTCTTGGTTTGTGCAGCCATCATGCCGAGGAGAACTCATGGACGTCATCACTATATGCTGATTGTCCGCAATCCTGGCTGCTGGGTCATTCTGGTACAGCGATAAGGCCCGGCCTGCTTGTGTCAAGACTTAAGGTTAATTGGTGGTTTGAAGTGGGTATATCAGACTATAACTGTGTCCTTGAAGGTTATGAGCATTATTATGGCTCTTTTTAGCCTTTAAATATAGTATATACTACAAACCAGATTAAAGCACTTCACATGTTCAAACAATTCTAGTCCGCCTTCTTTTGCAAGGCCAGCTTTGCTGTAGGAAGCTGGATTACATAAGTGAATGCCTTGTAAGGTGTAGGTTCCTCTGTAGACATATGGCATATACCTTCGCATCAAGCAAAAATGGTTACTCTGGTGGAACTGATGGAGAAAGAGTTCAATACTGTCCACAAAGTCTGTTTGATTGGTTGTGTGAATGAATGGAGAAAACAAGCTTGGTGGGAGTGTGTTTGGCTCATTGAGCCACTGTTAATTCCCTCCCGCTTGCATTACGAAGGTCCTGCCTGGTTTGTGAAGTGGCAATAGTGGGTAGGGAATAGTTGAGGGAGGTGGGGAGCTGTTAAGCCAAAGCTAGTTATGCCAAATAACTAGCTCATATTTTTTATATAGTATATCAGTCAAGTCGTATATGCCAAAGAAATATTATCGTCGTGTCACAAAGAAAAATAAGTATCTCCAAAACGGGCAACTTTACAGGAGAGATCAAAAACCTTTTTTATAATGTAAGTCAATGAAATCAGATGTTTCCCAAGCACTTTTTCAGCCATTCTGTTGGTCATTTATATGCAATTCTCATACAGTATAAAACAGGCAGCTGCTGTTTTCAAATGATGCACAAAAGTCCAAAATGGACAAAAAATGGACATACAGGTTTTTCATTGGACAGGACGAAATACCAAAACCTGAAAAATCAGTCCATCTGCAGAATGCTAACCATATTGAGCGCAAAAAATGGATGTAATACACTTCATCCTGTTCCTATATTGGTACTGATAAAAAAATCAATAATGAGTGTTGACATAGGTTATCTGAAATTGCTCTGAATCAATGTGTGCACACACAATACGTCACCAAGTCACATGCAGTGTGGTAATGCTTTAAATGTAGTG
>JAMWET010005529.1:0-21100 GCA_024036415.1 Prochilodus magdalenae
ACAAAAGTATTTACAACATTGGCCATTGGCACTAAACATAATTACAACAAAGCTTTTACAACATACAGAAAAGGGGAAAAAAGGAAACACATCACCTATTGTTTATGGTTATCCAACCACAAAATAACAAATTGTATTTACTGTGCATTGATAGCAATAGAATTTGATTTCAATAAAGGGGGTAAATAAATCAGAAATAGAATTTTCGAATTCAGATCATGAAAAAGCTCTCAATTTCCCCATACAGAGTCTCAATTAACTTCTTTAGCATTCTTTTTATCTTTAAGTTGCACTAAGTTATCCAGCAGTATTTATTAAAAGTAAATACTGGGCTAACTTAAAATTATAGCAAGAGCATGATGTGTTCAATATATTCTTGTAAAATGTAGTTGTGGGCTAAAAAACATTTTGAAGGAGAAATTTGATCATTTATCTAACAGGCTGAAGATATGTAGCCCAGGAAACAGGGTTGTGGTAAGAGAGAGCTGTGGCATACACTTTTACACAGCAACATAAAATTCATATCACAGAGGAATTATGACCTAGCTTACCAACACTGCTTCCTTATAACATAAATAATCTACTAATATCAATATTTGTTTCTGCGAAATAAAATATTTAAATCTAAATAAAACAATGTATGTCTTAATCTTTTGTCTTTTTGCAAATAGCCAATTCAGATGAAAACCTTGGATGGTGTACAATGACTTTGAGAAAGTTGAAATAATTTTTCCAGACTGTTCAGGGACAGTAGTGAAAAGGTTTGATTTGAATAATTATACATCATATGACTTTTTAGGACCATGTACAATGCAGGATTCTCAGGAAATATAATAATATAAAATATAGCCGCAAGCGGCAATTGAGGGTCCTAGCACGTCATAAGTCCACTGAGGCCTTTTGCACCAGCAAGGCCTCACAAGGCCTAAAGCAGTTTGGACCTTGTTTCTAGATCTATAAAGATAATACAGTTTTAACAGCTCAGGCAGTTCTCATGTCGTTTGGGACCGTGTCATTCGTTTGTATTTATCAAAAAAGGAACATCTCACTTTCAGCTCAGTGCTGTAGAGGCCCACTGAGAACTGTTCAGCTGCTTTTAAACCCTTGAGGCCTCAGAAGGCTTAAAGCAGTTTGGACCTTGTTTACAGACAGAGAGGTAAAACTTACAGGAAGTGGGAGTTTATCATCAGGTCTTCATTCACCATAAATAATCAGCAGTGGTCTATTAACATTATAGAGGCTGAGGCTTATGTGGACAGGCCATAATAGCATGAAGGGACATTGTGGCACACAGAAGTGAGATTAAAGGCCTTAGGATTATTCAAAAAGCCTCCAAGTGTTTAGATCATTGATCAGGGGCCTGAGACAGACATGTGTACCAAGTTTCATTGAGATTGACCTTTGACCCTTGCTTTTATAAGCTGTCATTTCTGAACGAATAGGTCGAAATTGCAGAGCAGTAGTCCATTTTCTGACACAACATGTAATTACAAAGTTGTGCAGGACTGAGAGCTGAATCAAATGACATCAGAGGTTTGGCTATAGATTGTGTAATAACATTGTAATAAGCATTTTAGTGATTTTAAGTGTTTTTAGAAGCTATAGCGCCCCCTAAAGGCCTATCTGCACGAAACTTTGTACATCTCAACAGAGTCTTAGTTGCCACATGTCTGTAAAATACTAAGTTGATCTGAGTAAAGACTGAGGAGTTATAGCAATATAGGCCGTACATTCCAAGGCCGAAGTGGTTTGTTGATTTATAGAAGCCATGTGTAGTACAAAAGTAAACTTTTTTTTGATGCTTATTTACCTAGAGACTCCACAGAGTATTTTAAGACCAGTTTGGAATGGCTATGGTAAAAATCCAGGGACTAGTTCAAAAAGTAGCATTTTTAAACCTTTAATGATTAAAAAATAACTATGCATTTTTTTAATACAATTCTATTTACAAAGATGTTTGGAATACTCCAGTGCATGAGCGGAATGCATTTGTTTGACATTAGGTTGAATTTTGTATGAGATACACCCGATTTTCCAAAATAGCGCCACCTAGTGGCCAAATCTTTTGAAAATTTATTGGCTGTTGCAAAGTCCCTCCAAAGACATACCAGTGAAGTTTCATGCTGATTGGTTAATGTTAAGCCTGAGAAACAGTTATGTAGCATTTATAGCGCCCCCTATATATGTAAATGCGCCAAACTTGATAGACCACCTCAGAATCATGTCCTGAACCAAATTCCAAAGTTTCAAATTTTTTGGATGAAGCATGTTTGAGTTACAAAATTTTTAATTAATTAAGTATTTTCTCGAAAGGGTTAATTTGCATATGGCGGCCATTTTGTTTACAAAAGTCGACATATTTTTGATAATTATTGAGGTTCAGTGTCTGGAGAATTTTTAGAGATTTTTTTCAGAATTTTTGGGCTTAAACCCTAAGACTAGTTCGCAAAAGTAGGTTTTGCATATTATGCTAATTAGAAAAAGATCTAAGTGGGCGGAGCTTAATGGTCCAAATGGCAAAGTGATTGGTTTTGACCCAAGGAACCTGGGAAAAATGTCATTTTGTCTGGCAAAATTTTGGTTTAGGAGCTATAAGCCAAAACGTATTTTTGTTTGCTATAGCGCCACCTTGTGGCCAGTTGGTGCCATTCTTTGTGGCTGAGTCATTTCACTGATTCTGTACCTTCAGTCCAAGTTTGGTTTCTCTAGGCCTTACGGTCTTTGCTCTACAACGCGTTTCAGCCGAGAAAAATAATAAGAAGAAGAAAAACCCTAACAAATACAATAGGGTCCCTGCACTACGTGCTAGGACCCTAAAAATATGCAGTTAAAAATTTACCCAAGCCAAATTCTCACACATACTTGAGGATGAATAGTCTCTGCCTGGCATTACACTTTTCATCATTTTTCTGGGTGTGGCTGTAGGGCTTGTCATTTCTCTGGGTGTGGCTGTAGGGCTCATCATTCCTCTGGATGTGGCTATAGTGCTTTGTGAATCAGCTCTGGGTGGTGGGTCAGGATTTTCACTGACATTCTTTTCAGCTGGATAAAAGACAAAATTGGAAAACATTGCAAATAAGATTATCACAAATATAGTTGAGTGTTTAAGTTTTTCACACATTTTTATAACTCAACAAAATTTATACTTACATAAAGCTTTAACACGTGCAATGCATTTTCTAGCTTATGCTGGCCTCAGGACATTGACTAGGTCTGCTTCCTGGATATATTTCAGGTCTTCTATGGATTCCACACCTAATGTCTAGAGAGCCTCTAATACCAGATCTTTTGCACTCGAGTTCGGCAGCACACAGCCAATGAAGCCAGCAAGATCACAGTCCACATTACCCATGACTTAACACAAACAAAGAAATATAAAATGGATAGTGGACAAGGTAATGGTGTTTTGGTTTGAGTTTATGATCAGGAAACATCTCTTTTCTTGTCTCTAGATACTCCACATTAAGGACATTGAGCAAAGCAACTTGAGAGACAGATATTTGAGGGGCACAGATAAATTCTACAAGTTCTTTCAGTTGGACTGTCAGCTTCCATACCGGATCATCTGTGTCTGTGATCTTTTCAACAGTTCTCTGTTGCCTGGCCACCTATTTTAACTCCCTTTTCAACAACCTCTGAGGGAGTAGAAGTAGCATCAGACCCCTGATACAGTAGCTAAACTGCCTGATCCTCCGGTTTAGCTGGCTGTAGGTGAAAAATTTCTTCACCTTTACAAAGTACTTGATGTATATGGCCAAGTCATATGCCACAATTCCTTCAAACACATCATGACCAATACAAGGTGGGAGGCCAGGTTGACAGACATGAAAGAAGGTGAGGGAATTGAAAAGTGAATCAAATTTCAAACCTCTGCTTTTTGTCATGGAACCACTTTGTAGCTCTTCTACTGCCTCGTTATAGTTTTGCAGTTTTCGGGGTGGTGCATCTTTTTGACAATCAGGGAGCTTTCCAAGGTTACTTTGTCTTGGCGCATCTGTGACCAAGACAGCAAGTCTTTGGAATCTGTGATTGAGACGACGCTGCTTCCTGCCGACGCTGTTTGGAGAATGCTGTTATATCTGCTATAGTTATCGTTTTTTTGGCATTGTACTAGTCCCTTCTAGTTTGCTATAGTAGATTATTCTCCCAGGTTTGTTTGCTACAGGTCCGTTCAGCAACGTGCCGACGAGAGGAATACCTGCGTGATAAACGGAAAAACTACAGGCTTTCGGAGGTTGACTTCTCACGTAAGTATCAGTATGACAGACCGTGACCTGTTGTTTTGCTCTGAGTGCAACATGCTTAGCTATGTTTCTCTCTCCGTCTCTAGTGACAGCAGCGGTTCTAGCTTTATCTGTGAGAAGTGTAAGTTAGTCTCTTGTCTGACGGAGAGGATTATAGAGTTAGAGGTGTGCATCCGGAACCTAGAAAAGAGCAGGAATAGTGAGCGGAGCTTAGACTCTCAGCTAGAGGCTCCGGATGCCTCAGGGAGAGTTAGCGCGTCCTCGACTCCGGCAGCAGAGCCCTCACAGCGGGGCGAATGGGTGGCGTCTCGGCGGCATAGAGGCAAAGCTAAAGCAAACGCTGAAGCTAAGGCTAAAGCTAACGCCGAAGCTAAGGCTAAAGCGAACGCTAAAGCTGGCCCACTTGAGCACCGCTCCTCCCCGGTTCACGTGTCAAACAGGTTTTCCCTCCTCGGTGAAACACCCGCCGAGAAGCCTGTTGAAAGAGCTCTGGTTATAGGAGATTCTATTCTACGACACGTGAAAATAGCTTCTCCTTTAGGGGCGCCAGTAGCAGTTAGCTGTATACCGGGAGCCAGAGTAATCAGAGTAGGAGAGTTAATCGCTGACAAACCAGGGCCAAGACCAGGCGGCAGACAAACAGGCTAAACCAAGTGTCTGCTCGCTGCCTAGAGACGCCACATAGGATCCATAGAATCGAGACTGTGTCTTTTCCCCGAGTCAAACAACATTTTAGAAAACTGCAAACAGTTAGTCTTACTAACCTAATTAACATCACACCAGTTCAATCAGTTCACAATGATCGTACACTGAGTCTGAAACTAGGTCTGCTTAATATCAGATCACTTACATCTAAGGCCGTCCTTATTAATGATCTCATTACGGATCATAGTTTTAAAGCTCTGTGTCTCACAGAAACGTGGATTAGACCTGAAGAGTATCTAGCTTTAAATGAAGCCACCCCGACAGGATACAGTTATGTACACCGTCCTCGTTTAAACGGGCGGGGTGGAGGTGTAGCAACCATCTTCTCCAATTCTTTAGGAATAAACCAGAAAGCAGGCTGCACATACTCTTCTTTTGAAATTCTGTTTCTTAATATATGTGATCAAAGAACGAAAAAACACTCATTCTCACTGATTACAATCTACAGGCCACCAGGGCCCTACTCTGAATTCTTACAGGAGTTTGCTGACTTTTTATCAAGTTTAATAACAGTCTCTAATAAGGCAATAATCGTTGGAGACTTTAATATTCACCTTGACAAACCACAGGATCCACTTAGTAAGGCATTTTTATCCATCCTAGACTCATTCAGTATCACTCAGAATATAATGGGACCAACTCATTACTGTAGCCACACTCTGGATTTAATTTTAACCTTCGGAGTGAATATAGACAATCTAACTATACTTCCTCAGACCACAGCAGTCTCAGATCATTATCTAATCTCATATGAAATTAGCTTTAGTCGTACTATAGGTTTATCCACACAATACTGTGTTAAGCGCACTATGACTTCCTCTACACCTCGTAGCTTTATCGAAAACCTCCCAGATCTGCCAAATACTATTAGCTCTCTGTCTGAACCCACTGATCTAGATATTCTTACCCAATGCTTGGAGGCCACTTTTCACTCTACTTTAAATAAAGTGGCTCCATTAAAACGTAAAAGAATTAGGCAGAAGAAACTAGCTCCATGGTATAATGATCACACTCGAGCTCTAAAACAGACCGTCAGACAACTAGAGCGTAAATGGCGCCTGACTAAACTTGAAGTATTCCAGTCTGCCTGGAAGGATAGCCTCATAGACTATAGAAAAGCTCTAAGTGTAGCACGTTCATCTTATCTGTCCTCACTGATAGATAATAACAAAAATAATCCAAGATTATTATTTAGCACAATCTCTAAATTAACCCAGAGTCAATCTGCGACTGAACCCCAGATACCGTTAACATACAGTAGCAACGACTTTATGAATTTCTTCAATAATAAAATTGAAACAATTAGGCTAAAAATACAAAATGCGCAGGTGACAGCTTCACGTGTTAATGCTAATGCTAATCTAGAGCACAGTATAACTCCTGCAGAGAGGCTGGAATCTTTTTCTGTACTCCAACAAAGAGATTTATTTCAAATAATTTCATCCTCAAAATCTTCTACATGCATATTAGATCCAGTTCCGACTAGTTTACTGAAGAAAGTTCTGCCAGAAATAACCACGCCTCTTCTGTCTATAATAAACTCATCTCTTACCCTAGGTTACGTCCCAAAATCCCTTAAATTAGCAGTAATTAAGCCTTTAATTAAGAAACCTAATCTTGATCCCTATGAGCTAGCAAACTACAGACCCATTTCAAATCTTCCATTTATATCAAAGATTTTAGAGAAAGCTGTAGCACAACAGTTAAGCTCCTACCTGCACAGGAACAACATACATGAAAAATTCCAGTCTGGTTTTAGGCCTCATCATAGCACCGAGACAGCACTGGTGAAAATTGTAAACGATCTTTTAATATTTGCCGACAGAGGTAACTCATCCTTGCTGGTCCTACTGGATCTTAGTGCAGCATTTGACACAATAGACCACTCCATCCTACTAGATAGGCTGGAAAACCTTGTAGGAGTAACAGGAATAGCCCTTTCATGGTTCAGATCTTACTTAAGCGACCGCTATCAATTTGTAAATATAAATGGTCAATCGTCCACTCACACAAAAGTTCAGTTTGGTGTTCCACAGGGGTCTGTCCTAGGACCTATATTATTTACATTATATATGCTACCTCTCGGTACCATAATCAGAAACCATAACATAAATTTTCACTGCTATGCTGATGACACGCAACTGTATATCTCAGCTAGACCAGATGATCCACTTCATCTTAATAAGATAGAGGACTGTGTTAGAGACATAAGAGACTGGATGTCAAGCAACTTCCTTCTATTAAACTCAGACAAAACAGAAGTTCTTCTTCTCGGTCCCAAAAGTGTTAGAAACCAGCTGTCTGCATTACCACTCAATCTAAATAGCTTCTTAGTTACACCAGGTACCTCTGTTAAAAGTCTTGGTGTCACAATCGATCCTGATTTGGCCTTTGATGAGCATATTAATAATATCACTAGAATAGCTTTCCTACATCTTCGCAATATTGCGAAATTAAGAAATGCACTGTCACTACAGGATGCAGAAAAACTAGTTCACGCCTTTATTACCTCAAGGCTGGATTACTGTAATGCCCTGCTTTCTGGTTGTTCCTGCAAAAGCCTTAACAAACTTCAGCTCGTCCAAAACGCTGCAGCTAGAGTCCTTACAAGAACTAGGAAGTTTGATCATATCAGCCCAGTCTTATCCAACTTACACTGGTTACCAGTTAAATTCCGTATTGAGTATAAAATTCTTCTTCTGACTTATAAGGCTCTAAACGGCCTCGCTCCTACCTACCTTACTGAACTTATCTCGTACTATAAGCCTTCACGTGACCTTAGGTCTCAAAGTGTGGGCTCTCTGTTAGTGCCTAGAATTAACAAAGCTACATCGGGGAGCAGAGCCTTTTCATACAAGGCCCCCCAGCTTTGGAATAATTTACCTGTCAGTGTTCGGGATTCAGACACAGCCTCAATCTTTAAGTCCAGGCTTAAAACCTACCTGTTTAGTCAAGCTTTTGGTAATTAGTTTGTTTTTTTCTTTCGGATAGATAAAAGGTGCAGGTCTAGGGGTCCACTAACAGAGAGTGTTTGGTAAACTGGGAATGTTGGTGCTGTCGTCCCGCTGCTCCTCGTGTTCACTCAGGTTTGTTGACGGTGGAGCAGAGGGGCGCTGACTTCTCAGGGAGCCCTCATGTCTGTGTGACCTTCTGGCTCTCCCTTTTTAGTTATGCTGTAATAGCCAGGCCTGCCGGAGTCACTGCTGCACTCTGTTAACATCGTATAGTGTGTTCAAGTCTTCATGATTAGGACATGTCATCATTTAGGACATGTGCATTAGTGTCATCTACAAACTTAGTATATTCCTGCCACACAATAGGGTTTTTAAGTAAAGCCTCCAAAGTCTCCTTTATGGGGATGTACTGAGCAAATTTGTTTCTTTCGATTTTCATCATTGCCTAAACTAATAGCTTGAGGATGCACAAAAGAAAAGTTTGTCTGAAAATATTGCCTTCTCAAATACTCTGTAGAGAGTCATTTAAACTTGTCAAAACACCTTGGATTTTAAGACTCTGTCCAGTTGGTATTGGCTTTTAGGGCATCTTTAATTTGATTTCTTGTGTATTGGTGACACACACTGTTGAGACTTCCACAATCATCTGAATAGTGGACGAGGGTACAAGGTCCTTGGCCTGCAACTTCATGTAAAACATACACAAATTTCTCATATATAAATCTTTCATTTCAGCTCGGTCTGGGGCCTCTGCAGGCTCATCATGTACAATGCATTCTTCTGACAGGCTTTGACCAACATCAAAAGACTGGCTAGCCACAGAATGAACAAAATGCATAGCCGAGACTTGCATATATGTATCATTTTTATGTTTTCTAAATATATGTGCAGTAAAAGATGACCTTGAGGAAAAGGCTTTGTCACAACCCCTGAATGGGCGCTTCACTTCTTCTTTCTTTGAAACATGAGACTTCAAATGATCTAAAAATTCTTTCAGATCAACGCATTGTTTCTGGCAATGGCTATTTTCACACTTCATTGGGCCATGTATTGTTTCCCGCTGTGACTGTCTATGATAGGGATAGATGTGACTTTTGAAAAAATTAAATTTTGTAAATCTTGCTTTGCATCCAACTATACAACAGGCATATGTACCATGTGCTTCATATTTGTGTAATTTTTGATGGCTTACATAGCCTTTCACTGTTTTCAAAGAAACACCACATGTGGGACATGTGAAAACCTTTAAAAAAAAAACTTGTCATATTGCAACCTATGCAGCAAATATTACTTTACTGTAATGCCTAAGCCTGAACACTTCAGGGCTTGCAGTTTGTTCTGGGGAACGGGGGAATGGGGGGAGGGGTGGGGGGGTTTGTACATGCTCGAATACAAATAACGATTAACAGCTGCTATTGCGGCCACTTTTTATCTACTCTTGTTGCTAGCAAGTGCTCTAACTTGAACATTACTTGGTCAGCGACAGGCACGGCCAGAAATAAAATACAATAAAAAAAATACAAGCTAACACAGTTAACACAAACACTATATACCCAACCTTAGCAGTGCTAAGCTGATTTAACGTAACTAACGTTAACTTTACTTGCCTGGTTCTCGGTCAACCAAAATGTACGTTACATCACTAGCTAGGACTTAGGGTTTTGCAGTGTTGCAGTCTTGAGGTGGTTGTTTTATATCAGTCGATAAGTACTTCCTAAGGTACCTCTTAATCACGGTGCATCCTCTGTTTTGAAAGGCGCTTGAATAATACAGGTTCAGGCATGTCGTACGCAGGCTCAGACACGTCCTGCGTGCCTTTACCTCTGATTGGCCGGCTGTAACTCTGTCGTCACTGGAACTTTCCTGTCTTCAGAAAAAAAAGGTTCCAGTCTTCAGATAGTTTAAAACTTGGTAATGTCACATTATAAACATTCATGTAAACATACAAATATTAAACAGTAGGATTTACATAAAAATGATTAACAATAAAATTATTTACATTGCAATTGTCATTTTAGAATCATTTTATTTGCTTAACTTTTTAAAATAAAAAATAAAATCATGATATGTCATTTATTGATATAACATTTAAAATGTATTTTTTCAGTACTCATTTTTTTCTTATTCAGTTGTGGCTTAAACATTACAGTTACCAGTGTCCACTTCAATACGAAGAGCTGAATCAATTTCAGGTTCCTCCTACCTGTATCTGTAGTTTGAGACCAGACTCAAAGTAGAAAGAGCCTGAGTATTTAAATACAAGAAAAAAGCATGTTAGAGCAAGGTTAAAGAGCTTCTATAGGCATCAGTATTGCTTATCTAATAACTTATATCATATAATATCTCATGCTCATTAGGAATGTTTTGACTTCTACCGCTCAATGGAGACTTAACTAACAACAGTGCGATGGCTGCCTCAAGAACAAAATCCTTAAAAATGTGGGAGCTAAACAAAGACAAAAGCAGTTAGTTGTGTTGTTTGTAAAGCCGACCTTACTGGCATGGGAGCCCATCCTCCATGTCGGAGCATCTGAAGACTAAACTCACTAGGTGAAAATTAATCTCATTGATATGCGCTCCGTCCCAAACCTCAAACTAGCACACTAAATAGTTTTAATGCTAATAGTCGTCCTACTTCATTAGCTGAGCTGTAACATTTTCTATTTTTAAATACGTGTTCTCTGGAGTCTTTAATGGAGTTGGAACAGAGAAGCAAGTAACTAAGTGTTATTCACTGCGACCCTGTTCACTTTCCAGATAACCTTTATACTTTCAAACACTGCATCGCTTTCAAACACTGCATCGTCTTCTTAGCGTCGAGCCAAAAACACCCTTCCAATAAAAAAGTGTTTAGCTAACAGCATCTCTGATTCCAAAGAATTTTGAGTTACAAAGTTAGCATGTTTAGCCTAATGTTGTTGCAATAAAAATAAGCACAATGAAACCCTACAAATTTTCCCTCTACATAGGTGTATGCCCCAGTACCGACAGACACGCTGCAGTGCAAAGGATCAAGTAAAAATAGACAACGTCAACTTATTTTAATTACATTTCATTAACAGCCACACATAGTTTAATAAACTAAGTATGTAAACTTAATTTTGAAAAGTTTCATGAACACAGCAATTACACTGACATATCTACTCAAATAAACACATTTTGAGTAAAGGGAAAGAATAATGATATTTTTTAGGATAAAACAAATAAAATAAAGTAGATCACAATTATTTAAAGTATATTAAACCTACACGATGGCTGTACAACTTTTTACAGTGTATTATGTTGTGTTACTGCAACTACCAATAATTTAACTTTGGTGTGCTGTAAGTCAAAGAATTTAGCTTCATAGTGATTGCTTTGTAGTTTTTCGTATAGCTTAAGCTATAAATGGTCCTCCATGGATGTCTAAAATACGTTTAAATATAGTCAGATATGGGATTTTAACTTTGTTTCAATGGTGCAAACGGTTCACATATTTATTGGGTAGAAATGGCGGTCAGCTCAAGTTTAAAACGCCCGCTCATGTCTGTGTTTAAAGTTGTCCTACAACATAATGGTACACCGTATGTAATGCTTCTTTACCAACTAATTTAGCTGCCTTTTTAGAGTAACTTCAATCCCTGCCCCACTTTAAGAAACTTAGCACAGATGTAGAACAAGACCTTTCTTGCTCTCAGATGTTAAGTCTTTCTTTCGTTCTCTCTGTTTAGATGGGTGTTGTCGCTGTGTTTTAGGCTCTCCCGTTAATAGCCTAGTGCTGTGATTTCTGGACTCCGGAGCGTCAGCAGTAACATCAGCGAATATGTTATTTCTTTCCAGATGCATGAAGAGTCTTTGGCTGAAATTAATCAAGCAGGTATGTGTTATGTATTATGAAGTGTGCTGTGATGCCACATTCAGTAAATGTTGTGTAATGAATCATACACACACTGTAACAAATTGCTGTAAATTTACTGTGGATTTACAACAGCATCTTACTGTATTTTTTAATAATTGTAAAATACTGTTATATAATCATACCTCACATGTAAATGAACAGTAATGCGGTGGGCTAACCAATAAGATTAGATAACTGTTAATTCATCAGCATAATACAGTATTTTCTGTCAAACTGTGGAAACACGCGTCATCATCCCTTTACAAGTCCAGTCACCATACATCAACATCGCACTGATTATTGTAGGCACTGTATCTGTTTTCATGATAACACTTTTTTTATTAAACTGCTCATACTCATTTTGACAACGTGTTTTTCCTGAGCTTGATGTGATGGGTGAGTTGGATCATTTGGCTCAGCTCAGTCAATATATGGACTGCCGGGCAGTGTGTATTAACGAACAAATTCTCAGACGTGAGCCAACTTTCATCTATCACGCAAAGGAGTCAACACGAACTCATTTTGCGACTGACACATTTGGACTGCACAGGTTCGGTAAGAGCAGTCCACGTGAAGTTCAAGAAAGGAGGTAGCTTAGCTCTGTAGCTTGAACAGTGTTAGCTAGCTATCTAGCAAGCAGCAAAGTTTCAGACATTTGTACAGTTTATTTGAGGTCATCTTATTCTTTATTTATTTAACTTGGTTTAAAACATGTTATTAATACAAGCTAGCCTATTAGCCCACCAATGTTCCAGCCATTTTATAAAATATATCTGTAAATAAAGTATTGCATCCTTAGACTGGCTATATTTGCAGCAAGCAAATGTAGCCAGTACAGTTAACGTTATTGAACTGAGGTGTTTCGCCAATCACAGTGTGACGATGTAATTAACTTGTTTACTTGTGCTATTATAGAGCTGACAGTACAACAGTAAACAGGAGGAAGCCAGAAGATTTTCAAAAGCGAGTAGGGAGCTGGAATCGTTGATGTGGAAGCAGATGGAAAAGTGAGGTGTGTCAGTGTTAACGTTTTTCCCTGGAGCAAAATGCATTCACATTTTATAGTGTACCACACTGTAGTAATCTCTTTCTTTCCAATATAGTAATTTAGGAATTGATAAAAGTCAGCTTCCTTACCTTTGCTTAATCAGTTTATCACAAATAGGCAAGTCCATTCATTTAAACGGATGATATTAACGTATTAGTCTATTTTGCCATGCTTGACTAACATACAGTTCTTTCCATTTCCTAAACACATTTCTTTCATCAAACAAACACTGAAAATTCATTTATGTTAAAGAGAGACCACTTAACTAGAGCAAGATGATATTGTGTGACATGTGTGCTAAGACTTGCACTGATGTGTTAACATATGTGAGGCACATGCAGACCCACAGTTGCATACCCAATGCTCCTTTTTTAAGTGTGTTTATCCTGGATGTCACAGAACTTTACAAAACTTCAGAACGTTTAAATCTCACAGTTATCGCCACTACTGGGGCCAGTCTAGGTCTACACAGCGCTGTGTTGTTGATTTAACTTGTCGTGTTGGCTTGTGCAGAACGAAAAGTAAGAATACTCAGAGCTTTGTTACACATTTGAAATTGCATATCAAAGAGGGGAAAGAGGTGGCATGTCCTTTCAGAAACTGTGACAATACATTTAAAGTCCAGTCTTCATTCACATCACATATGTCAAGTATGCCAAGAGGCTGTGGAAGAAAATCAGTTTTTCAGAAACTTAGCAGTGTTTTATCTTAAGTTGCAAGCCAAATTCAGACTGTTATAGAGGACTACCAACAGATTCATGATATCAGTCAGTCGCATCTTCTTTCAAACTCAAAAAAGTTGGTCTTGCCGAAACTGACATAGAGAATGTGATTGATACTCTTAAATGTGATGATCCTGAAAATGTAATACCCAAACACTTAAGCACTTAGTCAGTTGCTCATTACAACTTTGATCCTCTACACACTCTGGTTACCCATGCTGTGTCAGTAAAAGGGACTGAATACAGGAGTAAAATGTTTGTTGTGATAACTCATAACGATGACGGCCTTATTGTTGGTAAAATTAAACAGGCTCTTATTCATAGGAGCTCCTGTGTTTTTTTTCATTACTGAACAATATCAAGCTGTGTGTCTGCCAGAATTTGGTGTTTATTACATTAAACCAGTGCATGGAGCCTACTGCTGTGTTGCTCATGAGAAGCTACTTGACTATTACCCATTGATACAGTACACTGTTTGGGGAATGCCACTTTTAATTCTTCATCATTCTATCCCAACCTAATAGCAGAATGTCTTCACTGGAAGAGAATATCAAGACTTTGCCCAGTCTGTCTGTGTAGACACAGCTGCAGATTGTTTCCATGCTTCAGACGTCTGGTGTCGACTCTGTGGCTGACCTGAAATATGTCCAACAGGAGGACATCAAAGGCCTGTTGCTTGTTATACAGCAGCGAAAATTACTGGAAGCCTTTAGATTAGGTAATTAATATTTATCCAGCCATAAGCACTTATTTTCATTAAGTAAAGTATAAGCACTTCTGCATAATGTGCATTCCAATATTGACTGTATATATTAGTAGATAATTATTAAAAGTAGTGATGTTCTTCTTTAACATTCATTCATGTTGAATTTTTAGTTTTTTCAGAAACTAAGACCATCATTTTGGATCTCCAGGTTATTCAGACTGACTCAGATTCAAGTGCTTCTACTCATCGTAACCCCCCCCCCCCCCCCTTCTGCCAGTTCATCACTACATTCACTACCAAAACTAGGCCAGCGGTGTACCTGAACAAGACATATCATGGCCTGACGTATTTGTGGTGCCATGGGACAAGATGCCGCAGGAAATACTTTCAGCCATTACAAATGGTCAGAGACCTTCTTCCAAATGGCAGCGCCAGATAATCAGAGTGGTAGTGGATGAAATTAGAAAATACAACCCCAATCCCACTCGCTCCCAGTGCCGCACAATTTGTCACAATAATGTTATGCAGTACCCAAAGAGTTTTGCTGACAGGACCAAAAAAGGAGTCCTCATTGCAGGAGGCTTTACTTCACTTCTTCAGCAGGTAAAAACTCGCATTGGGAATATCAACAGGGGGGGCTGAATTGGCAGCGTTCAGTGGGATGCCGCAGAGAAACTGGACCTCAACGTGGCCCAGTTGATACCTATGGCTGCACACAATTCCAACTAGAGCCCCCAAGAGAGGAGACTACTGACACATTGGAAGAGAAGCGGTACCGCATGGAAAACATTTACCAGCAGGAAGGTTTGAATGAGGGACAAAGGGCAGAAGTGCTAAATCTCATGGAGACTAGATACAGCCTTCAGCGTTCACATAAATGCAATGTCTGCGCCCTCCATTGAAGATCTGAAAAGCAAATGGCCATACCTTTTTACTCAGAGATGCATCTATGCTAATTCTGAGCTGTTGACAGATGTCAAAGTACTTCCAATTTTGGAGCTTTCTATTCAGGAATGTGGTTGAGCAATTGTGGAGTACTTTAGAACTTAGTTAAAGCACCGTGATGTCCAAGCTGTTGTTTCCCAGGGTTTGGATAGGGATTTGACTTTCCATGTAGTTCAGCTTCTTTTGGTTCATTTTGGTGAGAGCCCAGATGGATTAATGATTCTTGCTGATGTGAATATTAATCATTGTTTGCTGATTGATTCTTGTGATTAAACACATACTATAACATTATTATTTTGTTGAACTTTACAGGTGTCCTCCACATCTGCTGACATTGAGAGAAAGGTTACTGTACCAGCCAGTCCTTGGCTCATTTTGCTTGGTATGTATTTTATTTCATAATGAGAATGCAGTAACTAATGAAAGAGCTTGTGCAGATTACATGTCCGTTCCTGTAATTATATGTCTGGAAAACAGTGCATTAATTGTATTTTTAATTAAGATACATTTTGCTCAACATAACTGCAAAAGATATGAAAAATGGAAGGATTCTCCAGATCAAGAAGTATTTTCTGCCCTTGCACAGCCTAATCTGACAATCCAATCAGCTACCTTTTTTCTTTAAGAAACTTTGTATTCATCTGTCCAAATGGTCTCAGGTCTCACTGCACAAAATTCCACCTAATTTTGAACTTTGTATTTCATAGGAAATGAGCCCATGACAAACTGCCAGTGGATGATCAGCATTGATGGGCACATGGTCTGTGAGGGCACTCAACCGACTTTTGCATCAGGGCTTGCTGCACTGTTTGCAGTGTTGTACGTTTTCAACCTTCAGTACCTTCAGACAAGGCCTCCAAAACCCTGGAATTCATTCAAAGGTAGCTATTACTAGAGGTAAAAGACATGGTACCAAGCTCAGCTTTATTGTATGTAGTGATGATAGTTAATTTAGAGGAAGAGTTCCCAAGAGTTGGTCAACATGAAGGCAACAATCACAACACCTCAAAGTTGTTGTATTTTAGTGATAGGATGACCTGATGTTTAATATAATGACACTGAAGTTCCATGAAAAATTGGATTCTTGTTTTGAGTGTGATTTGTCAGTCTCATTGTAAATTGATTTTTTGTGCGTGGTGTTTTTTTTTTCCCTTTTCTTTTCATTTGGCACTTTAAAGTGTTGTGATCATTTCCTTGATTTGGGCCAATATGGTATGGGAGCTGCGCCCCCAGTCATCCAACTAGCCTCTAAATTATCTTAACCATTGGTGTAACGTACGATACCGCTGACTTTTGTTACCTGTGTCATTTTTGACCATTTCTCTTGTCTGATGAAGATCCTTCTTGAAACTTGCTATTTAATGGAGAACTTTGAACATCATTTTTTTTTTAAACTGCATGTAAGGCAGCACCTCCTTCCAAGTTGTTTGAGCACAAAACATGGTGTTCCCTTTCTATAGACTAAGAAATCATGCATACATGTCACCAGACCAATGTGGCAGTTATCCGTTTTCAGTATTTGATACAAATACTTTTTCTTCCTCTTTTTTAATAATTCTTTATTTATTAATTTATATTTTTAAAGATGGTTCATCAGTATAAATCCAGAAAAAGGAAGCAAGACCACCCATGGAAAGTTTATCTTCAAGAGGAGGTTCAGAAGAGGGCTGCAAGTGTCAACCCACATGTTGGACTTTGAGTGGGACTTCATCTAGGTAGGTCAAAGCTGCCTTGTCGCTATGATGTCTTTATTTTTTTGCTTGCTTCAACTGTAGTAAAATAGCACACTAAAAACTTTTTCTTATAATTTTTATATGGGTGTGCTTGCTAAAGCAGCATCCAAGAACAATATCAACCACTTAGCAAAACCCAACCTACTATTTACTAGTATTTGAAATTTTGTACTTGTACTTGTGGGTGTTTACAAGAAATTGCAGTAATAGCAATAATTGTAGTTAAAGTGGTAGTTGAAATATTTAATTACTTATGCTATTTACGCTACTTATGCTATTTATGCTGTTTTTGATGCTGTTGTAGGTCATTGCTACACTGTTTTTTTTGCTGCTGTAAGTCGGTGCCACACTGTTTTGGATGCTGTTGTAAGCCAGCACTGTACTGTATTGCATGCTCTTGTAGGTCAGTGCAGCACTGTTTTTGATGCTGGTGTAAGTCAGCACTACTCTGTTTTTGATGCTGTTGTAAGTCAGTGCAACACTGTTTTTGATGCTGGTGTAAGTCATTGCTGCACTGTTTCTGATGCTATTTAAACTCAGCATCTTATGCTCATGATTAAAGCCTGTCAATAATTGCTGTACAAATAATTGAGTACTTTAAATAAACTATGGCAATCTTTTATTTAATGTGTATCCTTCTGGAATTCTACGCTTTTATTTTTGATGGTTTATAAGAATGAAAGTAGCATTTGTAAATAAACAGGAACATGCTGGCATATACTGTAAAGCAACTGTAAAAAAAAGTCATTCTACTGTCATACTGTAATCCAATAAACATTAATATATTGTTAAATTACAGTGCATGCACTGTAGAATTGCCATAAAATACGGCTATTCTACTGTTATATGAAATTTAATATACAGTAAAATACTGTTAAAATATATTACAGTAGATGCACTGTAAAATAACAGTAAAATGCTGGTGTCTCCGCTGCCAGTATTTTACTGTTAATTTACAGTGAAATTCTTTACAGTGCAGTTTGTTGTACTGCACTTTCCGCACTTTATTTTCATTTTACTTTAATGTCTTTAGGGTGACACTAATCATATTTTCTTGTTGTAATAATGTAACATTTATAAAGTTAATTGAGAAAATGATTTATCATCCAAACTTTTTAAACACATTTTAATTTAAATGGAAAAACACTTTTTTCCTTATTATTTTAGGATTTGGCTTATGGCATGGTGGTGTAAGATTTGCAAATTGTTGTCTGCTACAAAGGGGGATCTGCTATAGCATTACAGACTACAACATGTAACATCTGGTCATGGACAAACCTAGCCATGTCTACATGACGGTTGCCCTTGCACTTTTAAAACACATGGGGCGCTTCGTACACATTTATCCAGATACCATGCAGCTGAAGAAAGTCTGAGGCCTGGAATAATCACTACTTTAAAGTGTTTAGTTTGTAGCACTCATTACTTTCTACATATTGGAAATCATCTAAAAAAAACATCAAACTGTCTTTTGTGTATTTGAAGGATGTGACTTTCACACAAATATATACAATACATTTTTGAAACACAAAAGCAGAAAGCATAACACATATTCTTTAAGTGGTTTTAAGAAAGACATATTTGAGAGTCACCGTAGCCAGACTGTTGACCATGCTTATGCACCTGAAACTGATGATGGCCAGGATCCTAGTTTAGATTGTAATCCAAAAAGTGAATCTCATAATATATAATATATAGTTCTTCGAAAAATTGGTTTACTTCTTCTGAAGCTAGAAAGCATTTACAATGCATCAGTGAAGTGCATTGATGCCTTGGTTGAAGATCTTCAGTTCATTTCTTCTTGCGCATCTGTTGCAGTTGTTAGAAACATACTTGATTCGACACTGAAGTCTAACAAATGCATTGTTGACGAGACCATCATAACTGATTTGGCAGAACAGTTGTGCAACTTCCATCCCATTAGCACAGCATTTGCAGCAGATGGTCCACTTGGTTCAGCTTTTAAGAGAAGAAAGTATTTTAGGGACACTTTCCAGTGTGTTGGCCCGGTTATATACATCCTAGATTCTCAAAAGAACAAGAGCTTTCAATATGTGCCTATTCTGAACACTTTGCAGGAACTCCTAAAGGACAAAGATATTGCAAAAAGGCAACCTTATCCAGACATTCAAACTGTACTGGACATATTAGGTCCATTTTTGATAGTACATTTACCAGGCAGAATGATTTCTGTACTGCAGAAGAAATAAAACTTTTAATAATCCTTTATGTTGACGATTTTGATCATTAACATCAATTCACCTAGCTTTACTTTGCAAATCTGTTAATATAAAACAGTTTGAATACAAAGCTATTTTGGAACCGCTCTTGAAAGATCTTGCTACTCTAGAACAGGAAGGGGTTTTCGTTTCCAGAGTGGGGGAAAACATTAAATGGACTGTACAATGTGTTGTATCTGATAATTTGGGTGCACATTCGATTAGTGGACTAGTTGAAAGTTTCACTGGACCTTACTTCTGTAGATTTTGTCTTGGACATTCCTCAGAGTACCAGGCACATGACTGGAGTGTTTCCACCTCGGACAAACGAGGACCATATTTTGCATGTGCAAACTGTAAGAGAAAATCCAAATTTGGTGCATTACTTTGGTGTAAAGCGGTCATGTCCGTTGACTGACAGGTTAAGTCACTTCCACTTTGTCTCTGGATACCCACCAGATGTACTACATATTTTTGAAGACATAGTGCCAAGGGAGCTAGCATTGTGTTTTCATATTTTCACCAAGAAAAAGTACTTTAATTTTACTTTACTCAATTACTTGATCACAAATTTTCCTTACAAGGGCTCTGACAAAGCCAACAGCCCTCAAGCAATCCCACAAAACTATATTGGACGCAAAACTATAGGGAGAAATGCAAATGAAAACTGGACCCTAATACGGTTGTTGTCGCTCATTGTTGACTCACAGGTACCTGAGGGTAATCCTGCCTGGCAGATTTTTCTGACTTTAAAAGACATGGTTGAATTGGTGGTTGCCCCCATTCACACAGCTGAAAGTTTTGCATATCTTACCGGTTCTTATACGTTTTTCCTGTAGAGACACTGACACCCAAACACCATTTTTTGGAACACTATCCTGCACTGATAGAAAAATATGGACTTCTGGTTGGTGTATGGACAATGCGCTTCGAAGCTAAACACAGATTTTTCAAGTGTGGAAGTTGACTTGACTCGAGTCCGACTCGAGTCACTAAACTGCTAACTTGTGACTTGACTCGACAACATTACTAAAAGACTTGCGACTCGCTGTAACGCTAGGGAGCTGAGCCGCTCAGCCCAAATGATCCGTAACCTAGCAACAAGTAAAGCCGTAACCGTACAGCCAATCACGGGAAGCTTTGAGGGGGGCGCCAGTGTTGAATTTGTGCGGAGAAGACGAGTAACATGATCCCAAAAATAATCCTGTTCAACTACAAAGATTATAATGTAGTAAATAAAAGAAGAACTGCGGTATGCAAGACATGTGGAGTCAAGATCACAGATGGAGGTGCAACCACTTCAAACTCGACATTTGAGGCTGCACAAAGAACAGTAAGTCTGTGCTGTGTATATTTCGCGTATGGCAGTTAGCAAGCTAGCAAACGTAGCGACATGATAATAAACAACAGCGAATGTAAACAAAGCTGTTGTCCTCTGTGTTCGTCCCCTCTCTCACACCATTCACTGTGAGAGATTTTACTGAAAATTAAAGTGTTTAGGAACCACAGCATCTCAGCCACGACGTGGTGAATTAGCATAGAGCAGAAAAGTGTCAAACACAGCAGTTCACACATGCTGTTATATATATATATATGTATATATATATATATATATATATATATATATATATATATATATCGTCGCTGTCCAAGGAAAAACAAGTATCTCCAAAATGGCAACTTTACAAGAGAGGCCAAAAACCTCATTCAATTTTTAATGTAAGTCAATGGAACCAGACGTTTTTTTTCTAAGCAAATTTTGGGCCATTTCTGTTGGTCTATTCATCATGTAGATCTCACAGTGTAAACGACTGCCGCTGTTTTCAAATTATGCGTAAAAGTCAAAATGGACAAAAAATGGAGATACATGTTTTTCATTGGACGCGGCGACGATATATATATTACAGGTCCATACATTAACGCTTATGGGTTTAGAATGTGATGTCA
>JAMWET010005530.1:0-30000 GCA_024036415.1 Prochilodus magdalenae
CTCTCTCTCTGCTTCCGTTTTCTAGCTCTCTCTGGTGTGCACCTCCCAATTTCCCAGAGCAGCCCCCCCCCAACGTACAAGCTTCCCATAGAGAAACGTAATAAGCGTCGAGTGAGTGCCACCATTATTAGACCGCCGTAGCCGCCACAACAGTGGGGCTGATTTCTGATTTAAGCGGCAATTATTAATTTGAAGCACTGGCTAATTAAAAGTACAGCTAAGCGTTTAGCCTCTTGTTACAATTATTTTGCTGGATTGTAATTATATGGACCTGCTTATCGTCCCCATTAAGGCAGTGACAGCGGAGGTGGAGATCTGCTCTCGTTTAATTCTTGATTTCTAAGCCGTGGGACCGGATTGATTGCGGGGAAAGATAGAGAGGCAGTTTTGCAGGGAGGATGCCAGGGGTAGTCTGCGTGAGTGGGGTGACAGCAGTGCCTGAGGGGAAAATCCCAGCGCCGTGGAGGGAAGCTCCGGCTTTCTTCTTGCTGCTATTTTTCTAGGTCTCTTTGTGTGAGAAGCCGCACTGTTTAGTGTCTCTGCTTAACGTAAATGTTGCTGGATTTCAGAATGCATTGCTCGAAAGGAAAACAATATGCGAGCGGCCCGTTTAACGATGATTTAGCGCATTAGACACAGAAGTGTTGTATGAGGAGCAATAAGCAGGCCGATCAAACCTCTCCTTGTTGATCTGGAGCTTAACTATTGTTTTTAATTGCACCATGAATCAATTCACCAAAACATACAAGGGTAAATTCTTCAGCTATCCTCATAAGCAGCAGGTCCTTGATGCACCAACAGCAGACAGCTGCTATATCTCCTCACTGCGAGTGCATTCACTCCAGAGCTAAGCAAATTAGTATTGTAATTATGATTTTTTCAATACTGCACTAATTAAAGTTATGAGCGTTTTCTAAAAATTAAGAGCTATTAATGGTCTACAGTGTCTTAAGCCTTTACTATGCTTTAGTGCAAACATGCTCTTACAAAGAGTAGTTAGGGGTGGGTGACGAGGGGGCCATCAAAAGAAATGGTATGATATACCGGACTATGTTTTCATTTGTGTATATATTCACCGAACTGCAGATCATTGTGTTTTTGACTGTGCCTTTCACATTTACATGAGAACGGCTGGTCCTTTAACAGAGGCTGCCGCCGCCATGCTTCTACAGTAGCCCAGAAAGGACAAACCACACATTAGAGTGACTTTCATGTTTCACGTTTTAATATTGATTTTATCAGAAATTCTGTGATTTGAAACTACAAGACTACAAATTAACTTTTAACTTAAATGAGACAGCAGTTACATTTAAATGTTGATATTTAGCTTTTTATGTGCAGCTTTTCCCCCCCATTCCACCTTAAATGAGGCAGCAGTTACATTTGGGCATTGATATTCAGCTTTTTATTTGCAGTTATTGTTCAAATTTTCTCACTCCACCTTAAATGAGGCAGCAGTTACATTTAAATGTTGATATTCAGCTTTTTATGTGCAGCTTTTTTCCCCATTCCACCTTAAATGAGGCAGCAGTTACATTCGGGCGTTGAAATTCAGCTTTTTATTTGCAGCTTTTGTTTAAATTTTCTCACTCCACCTTAACTGAGGCAGCAGTTACATTTAAATGTTGATATTCAGCTTTTCATTTGCAGTTTTTTTCCCCCATTCCGCCTTAAATGAGGCAGCAGTTACATTTGGGCGTTGAAATTCAGCTTTTTATTTGCAGCTTTTGTTCGAATTTTCTCACTCCACCTTAAATGAGGCAGGAGTTACATTTAAATGCTGATATTTAGCTTTTTATGTGCAGCTTTTTTTTCCCATTCCACCTTAAATGAGGCAGCAGGTACATTTAAATGTTGATTTTTAGCTTTTTGTTTGCAGTTTTTTTCATTCCACCTTAAATGAGGCAGCAGTGGCAGTTATACATGTTCTAATATATGGTGCATTGAATAAGAATAAACAGAACTAATCTTGCACTCTTTCCAGTTTTACGTTGTCCCACGTACCATACATGGTGTTCGTCTGTCTCTGATTGGTCAAACTCATCTCCAGGCATGTGCTTGCTGTTATTGGCTAAAAACTTCTTAACGTGACATTGTGAATAACATGTGCTGCTTGAACTTGGGCTCCTTCAAATCATGAGGGACCACAGTAAATCATTCCCCATACAAAGTCATTACTCATATGGAAATACAGTAACATTCCAGCCTTGTTCAGCACACTTCCCTGAAAGGTGGAACCGCAGGTAGCTTAAACGGCCACATTAGCCCGGGTTTCATCTTCAGCAGGCAGCGGAAGCGGAGGGAGAGTCTTGTCAGAGGGCAGTGCGACTTTCGGAGATTAATGAGTGCCGCTGGCAGTAATTGCCAGGTGCCAGGTTATCACCCTGGCCACTGACACCACTTCCCCCACCGGGAATCCCTCCATCTCCTCAAGGAGGCTATTGTTTGAGCTCCTCCTCATGGAGGCTGTACGGCATGACCAAGGTAAAGACCACACAAAGAAATCTCTGAGCACTCCATCTTCCCAACTGCTGCTGGTAGCTTCTAATAGCTTTCCGTGGGGAATGTAATGCACTGAGAACACACCCTAGCCTGATTAATGACTGATTATGCTGGCAGGCTACGGCTGATAGTTACCCGAACATCTTATTCCAATATTAAAAATAAATAAACAGAATAAGGATAAATATGCCTGCCATCGTCAAATCACTTTTAATTTAGAGCAGTGCTTCCTAAACCATCCAGAGGGACCATCAGCAGGCCCAAACCAATTCCCAACACATAGGGATCAAGCAACAATATGGAATATCTGGTAGGTAACACTTCTCCTGTCTCTGCCCAAAATAAACATTTTGCTGAGCCCATGTTATGCAAGTTATTGAGCATGAATTAAAATCTGAATTTAATTCTTCTAAATGTGATGCATTTGGTTCTAATAGGTTCCAGCTGGAACTGATCAATTTCTGTAGTTAGACTTTTGCATTAGAATAAATACAAGTCTAATGCGTCACTAAGTCTTCAGGCTGTGTTCCATATTCTATAAGCTAGTATGTCGGTTTCTATAACAATAAGTTTAGGTTTTTTATAGGACAAGCTAGAACCATTTTAGACTTTTATCATGTACTGAAGCATTATATCTTTTTGTAAATGAGAAGTTTAAAGAACTTCCACATATTGCAAAGGTTCTACAACAATTAAGGTGTTTTCTTAGAACAAGCAATATTACAACCATTATTAGTTACAAGTTACTCATGGGAGAAAAATAGTAAATGTATCATGGGAGTACAATATGTAAATGTATACTATATATATATTGTCGATATGTGGTCCCAAATAAGGTTCTAAGGTAGTTTTCAAAATGGCAACTTTACAGGAGAGGCCAAAAACCTCATTTAATTTGAATAGAAGTCAATGGAACCAGACGTCTTACCAAGCAGTTTTGGGCCCTTTCTGTGGGTCCATTCTTCATGAAATTTGTACACATTGTAAACCGCAGCTTATGTAATCAAATAAGGCATAAAAGTAAAAATCAACAAAAATGGAGATACGTGCTTTTCTTTAGACAGTGACAATATATATATATATATATAAATACATATATATAAATATATCCTAAATCAGAAGAACCTTAAGAACCTTCACATAATGTAACAGGTCTATGTTTCATACCAATTAAAAGTTTTCTAAGAATGCTCAAGTCTAAAACTTTCAGGGCTCATGTATAAAATCACACAATATATTATGCAAATGAGAAGAAAATCTCCACATAATACAGGTTCTATAACAACAGGTGGTTTTTCCATAGAACTGTTTTATCTGTTTTAGCTAGAACCTTTTTTAGAGCCTCTATATTTAGACAGACACCATACAATACATAGGTTTTGTCAATGAAAAGAACCTCCACATAACATTAAGGTTCTAGACCCATGTTTTTCCAGGCTCAGGAGTGCTAAACATCAAACACTGTATTTGTGTCAAAAGCCATTAGCAGCGTTGTAACAGAGAGCCAGCGTCCTCCTAAAGAACTCCCAGTGTGGTGAAAAATGAATGTACTACTGTGAATTCAGATGCGCTGGTTATGCATTTCACATGCTGAATAGCCTTAACATATTTTCCTTTTGTAAATGGCTCTCTTTCTGCTCCTCTCTCTTCCGCCGGCTCTTTCAACTAACAATGCGAGCGGTCGGTGATTAACTGCATGGGCCAATTAGAGAGTGCGTCTGGAGCCTGCACTATATCTGAAATGTCATCCCATGAATATTGCAGGAGGAGCTCAGGCACATTTCCAGATTTTGACCCAATTTAGCAAACAGACCTCCCTGTGCACTGGGACATCATCTAGCTGTCCAGGAGCAGCACCAAGCTCTGTCTCCCACCGAGGGAGATCACACCGGAGACAAACGGGACACTAATAGCCGGCCTCTGCCGTGCGTCACGAGTCCAACGGATGAGGGAAATGCCCATTTTCTATGTCGTCGAGTTGAATTTGACCCGAGTGCGGTTCTGTTCGGGGACATCAAACATGCCGCTCGGCACTCCGCATAATCAGAAGCGGAAAGTACGGCAGCTGCGCGTCGATTACGCCTTAATGGGCACCGACTTCAAATTAATGTCCTTTTCATGTTCCATATTTCACATTCATATTGGGAGGAATTTACTCTAATTATGATGTAATTGCAGATCCCCGGCCCAAGTTAAAAGCAAGCCGCGGGCGCCGGAGGAAGCAAATGTAATCTCCTTGTTTTAAAATGCGGATGCTCGTGTGTCGCATGTTTAGAATTCCACATGCAGGGTAACTTTCTAACAGTTTTCAAGAGACTGGCATTACAAGTCTAGCATGGCACTTGACCACTTGATTGAAAAAATAGTTTTGGATTTTTTTAGTACCTTCTAGAAGAATTAGCGTCAATTTATTAGCAGTTTGTAAAATAATATTGCATATTTGAAATTCTCAGACTGGGCTCTCTTCCATTAACTAGCCTGATGGACACACCCATTCACATGCACTATGTCTGTCTCACTGAGAATTTTGACAGTACTGCGCAAGAAGGATGAAAAATTTTCAAATGAGATAAAATTGTATTTTTTTATTGAATATTGTATGAGCAATGTTCATAAACTTAAACCAGTTTTAGGTTTAAAGATTGGAAATGTAATCTAATCTAACAGAGCTTGAGAACTGCCTGTAGAGGAGTCAGACCAATCGGAATCAATCAAACCGCCATACGTTGTGACATCGCAACCACACCTTACTGTCAATCTTGTGCACTACAATCAGGGTCCGAGCCTCAAGCCAGAGAAAGACGTATTCTGGTCTCCCTGGCCAAAAAACAGGCTTGAACCTCAATTTATGGAAAATCTCCACAGTTTAAACTGCGATATTAGTCCAAAAATCAGAATTACATATTTAACTCTACATATTTAAGCCCTACTGCACAAAAGTCCTAGCATACCACATTACAATGCTCCCTTTCTTAAAAGGAACATGGCAAGCAAGTAGAAAAGTGAATGCTACAATACTACATAGTTCTTCGTTAGAAATATATGAATAAATGTCAGGAACGAAGAACTTGGCTCGACGTGCGTAGATGAGTTCAACACAGAAACAACACAACCAAACATAACAGCAGGGCAATGCGAGGTCAGAGTGGAGAGACAGCCAAAGGTCAGAGCCAGGAGAATCAGCCAACGAGGCAATCAAAACAGAAGGAGCAAACAAAGAGAGGAGTCTGGAGAACAAAAGATGGTCGAAAACAGACGAGCAAATGAGCAAGTGAACAAGGGATAAGGCAAAAGTGGTAGTCGTAAGACTAGACTAGAGGGAGTCAAGGCCAGAGATCAGATCAGAGTAGAGATCAGATGAAAGCACGCTCAGTAGTGCTAACAAGGCTGGCAAAAATTCACAGGGAGTTAAAGTGTGTTCGGTGTATATATGCATCCTGTGGAACGTCATCCACCACAGTTGGTGGCATGTCTCACACCAGGATTTATTATCCTCATAGCCATGCAAGACCAATGGACCGGGCAGTATGGAAGCAGTTCTCATCTGGAATCGGTTGTTGATATCCATCTCCACTACTAGTCAAACGACATACTGACATATGATTGACAGGAAGCTAACACATCCTCTACAGGAAGTAAGCTTGTATCTGGCAACATTCTGAAAATGTCAGTGCACAGTTTCTATTTATTTGCTAAACTGATAATATTGTAAACATATAAAAACTAATCATCTGTTTTCCAATATGTTAACTGTAAGAAATGTCTATTAAAATGTGCAGTGTTCTCTAATGAGGAATTGTTTTCACTTGGAAATCAACATAACGTGTTATTCGTGCAGGGGCGCTCGAACTGTACGTCCTGGCTACAATCTTGGAAACAACGTGGCTAAATTCGTCCCTCCAAGTGCATGTCATTTTGAGACAAGCTTAGAGCTTTTTAATCTCTGACCTGTAATTATGCAAAGACAGCTCTTGGTTGTGGTGGAGGACAGCTTGACAGAAGGACAGAGAGGGAGAGAGGGAGAGAGGGAGAGAGAGCGAGACAGTGAGTTGGGGTGGGGTGGGGGTGAGGGGGTTGATGATGTGGAAGGAAGGGGAGGTTGGCAGGTCTGTTACTATCTACATACATGACATCTTCATTCCAGTCAGTCTGATAACCTACACCGAGCCAGCATCCAGCGCCTCCAGCAAACCCGGCCTCTGGAATCCTCCGAGTAAGCACTTCCCCGCCACCACGCTGCAGCCTCCCATGTATGCAAATGGTCCATGAAAGCTATTCCTCTTACTTATCTCATCAGAAAGAGCTCGGGAAATCAGCCCAATGAAAATAACGGCACAATGCCCGTGACGTAACCGTGGGTTCAGGATCCGAGGGGAGATTGATATCGCAGTGAAAGCTAACTAGCCCCAATAAAACCATCATGCAAAACGTTAAAGAGCATATTTAATCGTTCCCTGCGCCTTCATTTTCGATTCCTTTGAACTCTTTTCAGGGCTCATTTATCAACAGCAGGTTTTCGACAACGGCTGTGAAGTTTAGCGTGCTTTTCAATGACTTCCGAACCTCCGACAAGCAACTCGTCCTAGTTCTCCAGCCCAAAAAAAAAAGAAAGCTTTTAACTGCCCAACAATTTCAAAGTAACTCAGCTTGAACAGAATTCTGGGTAATTATAACTGGCTTGTCTTTAATCACACACTGTTCAAATTTGCACGCCAATGAAATTGTCCCTGATAGACTGCAAAATGCACTGGCTGTGCAGGAGACATAATTACTTCTTTTTTCTCCTCCTGGTTTTCAGTATAAGCCCCTGCAGTTCCACCAGATTAGAATGGCTGTCAAAGTAAACGTGCTTAATAAAGGCAATTCTTTAGCCGGCACTTGCCGTATTATCAGCATATACGTCTGCTGTCAAACGAATGGTCAAGAAGCGTAAATGGCTATTGTATGGTCAAAATCCCACTGTTCATTAGAGCCACGAGCGCTGACCCATGCCCGGGCTGTGTAGTTCGCCTAATTACACGTGTTAAACTGACGAGCTTGTAAGTGATATGTGACAGGGAACAGCAGCTTGTTCATTTCCTATGGCTGTTTCTCGGTTTAATCTGTCTGTTTGTGTCAGGTAACTGTAGATCACCGCAATCCAGAGTTTGTGAAGTACGCCACAATATATTACATTCACTTAGCAAGGATTTCAGTTCACTAACATCGTTCTTCTTTTTAACCGGCTCATATCTTCCGTTTGGAGACCTTGCGTGGTATTATTTGCCCGTGAGCTTCACTTATAAGTGCTGGTTATATGACACCATTAGGCTGAGACATCTGGCATGCTGAGTTAGCAAACATGGTGGCCTGACACCTTACTGAGAGACAGTAGTTCTGTGTGTGAAGCTCAATAAATATGACCCATATCAGCCTAGATTTCCCATCATTTATTGTTCCAGGGAACCTTTATCTTCCTTCCCAACAGCATTGCAATCTGACACTTCCTTCTGGGTGAGCTAGTCTTTGGTGTTTTTCAAAAATATGTTATGGACCACAACTATCTGAAACCTAGTAGAAACCTGTAATCTGAACATCTAAAACCATTTTGTGAACCATTTTGGGAAAATAAACAAAAACAAAAACTTTGTTGTGTGTGAAAGTATCAAATTTGGACGTCTGGTTAGACGTCTGGTTCCCATTACCACCATTGTGGGCAATTCAAACTTGGCAAGTTCCCTACATCAAATCATCAACTAAAAAAAATTAAAAAATGATGGAATTGCCCTTTAAAAAACAAAGGAACTATTTGGGCTGCTAAACGCCCTCATCTAAATCTTTATATTTGCGTGGCAGTTTAAGATCCGCTGGAGAAAAAAAAGGGTCTCTCGGGAACCAAAAGTGGTTCTTCGATGACTCAGAAGAACACTTTTGGCAACCTGTACGGAGAGCCTGAAAAACAGATCATCTGGCTCAATGGACAAATGCGTATACTTTTGGGATCATATATCACAGCCGGAAATCTAGTGTGACTTATTTTTGGCACCAGGTCCTTTTCCTTACCGTACATTTGTCACCGGTGCGGCGTTCACCCCCATTACCCCTCCGCGGACACCGGCGAACCCAGATGTAAATAAACACCTCTGACCAAGCAGCCAAAAACAAGTGTGGCTTTGGTCACGTCTAGACAAGCACAATGACCTCATAAGCCACGCTCCTCCACACACGTCTGCCCAAGACTCACGCCACATTTCATGCGCACACTGAAACACACAGACCACGCGGCGGCCTTCGGATTCATCGTGCCTGCTATTTCGGAGCTATTTCCAGCGTAAACAGGGAAAAACTCGGCGACAAACAGCTCGTTACCACTTACAGCGGACCGGTTTACTCAGCGCATGGGAAAATAACCCCCTAATAGAAAAAAGCTAATAAATAAACATTAGACGAGGCAGGAATTATTGGTATTGCTGCTTTGCAAATGCTGGAATTCATAAAAAAGCCAGAAAGATCTTGGAAAGCTGCCACGCTCTGTGCCTGCACTATGCCATGTTTAATTATGGTGATGAAATATTTGATGAATGTGCAACAGCATGATTTGAAATTGTGACAAAACACACGACAAGACAACTAATACTTATTCATACATACACGTTACAGCACAGTCTGACGGCTGCACAGGCCATGGCAACTATGCCTCTGTGACTAAATCGGTCAAAATGCAAATACACTCATCATCAAAAGAAGAGTTGCAGAAATAGATGCACCCTCCCCACTTGGCGGGTAGGTTTGACACTGCGAGACATATGAATGATTCAAGTTCCATGCTCGGCCATGCATGTGATGTAAGCAAGGATAGACCTTATTGCTGTACCTGACTGACCCAACAGCCAGGACTGTGGACATGCAGCGAGCAGTGATGCCCTCCATGAGTTATCCTGTCAGTGCCAGCACCATTAGCAGACGGCTGCACAACGCAGGACTACATGCACACAGACTGTCATGCAGAGTGGCAGCAGGTAATCTTTAGTGACGAGTGCCACTTTTGTCTTGAAGGAAATGACCAACGAATCCACGTGTGGAGGCACCATGGTCACCGCCAAGATGAACGGTTTGTTGTCGTGTGTCACACGTTCGGAAGGCATGGTGTCACTCCACCTCCGGCCCTACCGCACAGTCTGCAGGATCTGTGTGAGAACATTTAAGCTGCATGGGATGGATTATTACAGGACACCATTAGGAACCTCTACAGCTCCATGCTGAGACGCCTGGCATGTCCGCCTCCACGTTATGCTAAGGTCACTACTTCTGTATGTGTAGCTCAATAAATATTGTCATATCATATCAGTCTGTATGTATCACGATTTTTTGTTCCTGGTGACCTTTATCTTCTTTCCCAACAGCCCTGCAATCCCACACCTCCTTCTGGGTGCCACTATTCTTTTGGTGATGAGTGTAAAAAGCAGCAGAGAAAGAAAGAGAGAAGTCTATTACTGAAGGAGAATGCGGGGAAACGGTGTGTAAAAAGGACAGAGAGGTAGCGGTAGAGGTGGTGGTGGAGGTGGTGGTGGAGGGATGGGCTTGTATTTGAGTTAAATAAGGGTTTTTTCTTTGATCTCTGATTCTAACGCGAGGCATACAGAAACAGAACCCCAGGTCTTCTTTCTCTTCAATGTTCTGTGTGATGTGGCCAAAAATAAAACAAGCTCAAAATCAAATTAACTCAAAAAATGAACTTCAAGGACACTCCATATCCAACCTTACGATCTCTACTCGTCTGCTGTGGAAGAGAGTATCATCTGTTTACACTGCTGATTCAGTTATTTGATGTGGAAATGGTTTCTATGAACAAATGACCTGTGCATTATCAGTGGTATTAAACGTTATGAGTTAGGGATGTGCGTTCTGACTAACTATCTGCTAAACATTCCTATTTTAAAGCCCATAGCATCAAAAATCATTTTAGCCCATCAGGTTGACAATGTTGTATGCAACATCAAAGGATGCCATACATAAAAGACTAAATCTTGGGAACGCTGCATGCTACAGACTTCCTTTTATATTTCCCTGGAAGTGTGGCCTTGTGCTATTTCAAAAAGGACTCCAGTGTGATCGTATCCCTTTCAGGAGCTTTGTAATCTAGCCTTGAACTGCACTGCACTGTCTTTTTGGAGAGTTGAAACATGATCTATGATGATAAATCCAACAAGGAAAGCCCTCAGTGATGATTTATCCATATCTCAGGGTTCAAAAGAGTTACTGTTGTTGTTAGCCTGTCTATCAGCTGGCCAGGGACAACTTGCGTTGAGATGGTTGACCAATCAGAGGCGGTGTTTCTGACTTTTCAACAGAACAATGTATATTAAATAACATGTATATAAATAATACAACGTCTTTACTGTTGCATATGACAGTGCTGACTTGAGAGGGTTAATAAAAGTAATAATTAAGGAGTTTTGTTTATTATAAGCTTATTTAAACTTCTTAACCTGCATTTATACAGTAATATACGATTTGATATAATACACTGGAAAACAGCATGAACATGAAAAAGAGTTTCCCCTGTGTTTATTAATCAAATGCTAATTATTACTTATTAGGTGGATTAAGCAATAAATATTACAGAAAATTACTTTAATACATTTTTAGATCCATCAGCTCATTTTGTTTATTGAGTGTTTAAAAAGTCGAACCCCAGCATGCGTCTAGTGGTACACACTTCATTGGAAATAGATGTGAGAGATAGCGGTACAGCACTTTGCCAAAGAAACGATGAAAAAGCATAAAACTAAGATCAAGAAAATACCAAGATATATTTAGACAAAGCCCTATGATTTACATATTCATGCATTAAATACATATTTTTCTTCTAAACATAGAGCAGGATTCTGGTATTAAAAGCCTATTAAATATACATGATACACTTTTGTTCTTTTGCATTTGAAGAGGCGTCTGAGGAAATGAACAGAAATAAAGTCATGACACCATTAATGAAAAAAAGGAACTCCATAAACGAGACAAAGCTCTCGTCTGACCCTCAGCAAGGTGATACTGCCACTGGCTCATCAATCAGAAACTGCCAGGACAGAGATAATGGAAAAACACACACAGAGGGAAAGGTCCTTACACGGGGCACCACTTTCTCACTTGTTTGCTTTCCTTCACATTATGAGATTATTTATTTCATTACCTCGCCTCTGATTCGGCCAAATCCCAAAAGAAAAGGGGAAGAACAAGACATCAGAGCTGACAAGAATTCTACATTTTACATGTCCGGTGGGATCTAGGGGTCCGCTAAGGGTCCAAAAAAGTGATATGGGCCGATTTTATTATATATTAGATTTGTATTACCTTAATGTTTAAAAGTCTGCTGTTCCTCAAACTCAAATAAACAGCAGAGATGCACAAAATTCATTCATTCATTCATTCATTCATTCATTCAATCTTGTATCTTCTATGCTGCTTATCTTTGTGGGTTCACTCTGTGGGGACTTGTGTGCTGGAGCCTAGCCCAGAGGTCATTGGGTGGAAGGCAGGAAACTCCTTGGAGAGGCCACTAGTCCACCATGGAGCAGATACACAGACCTACACATTCACACCTAGAGGGCAGTTTAGCATCACCTGACTGTTCTGTGTTAATCCACACAGAACGGTCCCAGGATGTCCCAGGTGGGGAGGGGAATCCAAGCCCTTCTTTCAACAGTGTTACCCATAGCACCGCTATGCTGGCCCAAGACCTTACTAAATTCTAAAGCTTTAATAAAAACTAGATAAAAAGCTTCCCAAGTTTTGCTGCTGTTTATTAGAATTGATTTCTGTTAATCGCCTCTTATTTGTCTAATCTACCATCTAATTATATCATAACTATGCTAAGAGATTTGGACAGGTTATGCAGTTATTCTGTGCTCAGTTCCACAAGTTGGGCATGCGTTGCTGTAATGCAGACTGACGTATGGTGTATAAAAACTGTTATCTCCACAAATACGAGTATTATTCTGATGGTTATGTTCATGAGGAGCGTCCTAAAACACTAGATACACTTGGAGCAAGCAATTACTTGGAGCTTCATTGATGCCTCTGCTGATAGCTGATGTATTGGCCAGGCTCTAATTACACTCTAATGGTTTATTCCACCTCAGTTTTCCTCCACTGTTTGTATGGGGAACAAAAGGGGATGCATTTCCATGGAAAACACAATCTGCAACAGCAGTATCACCGGCTAATCCCTTTCCCTCCCACTCACAAACACAAAACAGATCATCATGTAACACACAACACACCAAAGTTGGCACCGTTTTAGCCTCCACGCTACACGTTCAGCGGTGATCACGTCTTCACGTTTTCAACCAGCACCTCCACTCGCCTGTGGAACATCACCGAGCCAGCCCTGGGTGAGGACGTTCACGTTAAAAGGGAGAGCTTGGTAATCAGTGGCTTTGAGGGGGATATAGCATTCGGGCTTCTGAGGACAGCAAGCCAGTAGCTTTTTTTTTTTGTTCCTCTTTCTCTCCCTCTCCCTCTCTCTCTCTCTCTCGCTCTCGCTCTCTCTCTTTCTTCCACCTATCCTTTTAAAAAAGAGACGTCCCCCGAGAAGGGCCAAGCACCACAGGAGGATATTGCCTCTCCATCAGCGGGGGCCACTGCCTCTCTCTTATTAGTCTCCAGCCTTCTATCCCCCCGCATAAATATGCTGAGAAGCTCCAGCCATTTTTCACTTTCAGTGTCAGCGTGGAGCCCGCCATGAGCAAAATCACACAGATTACAAGGCTGGCGTGTCATGGCGCGGTTCGCTATTGTGCATTTCTGCCGACTACATGACTAAATGAGGCGTGCTTATTTATCAAATTAGCACTAATGGACTTCAAGGGCCCTGATTGCAAAGGCCGGTTCAGCCTGTGTTTACTTTTGCATGGGGAAAAAAAGGGAGAGAGATCCTACTAACACATCCTAATAGTAATTGCACTACACTCTCATCACTAATAGAGTAGTGTTGTGGAGGGTCCGCCGTATTAGGCTGGAATACCACTCGAACGGGCCACTTGAACAGCTCTGGTGGGGGGAAGAAAAGAAAAGAAAATAATAATAATAAAAAGATGACGTGAACTCCTTTAGCGAGTGGTATACTGACCCAAAAGCATGGCCCCCAAATTGACTGTGATAAGTACCCACTGGGACCCCGACATGAGTCAAACTTACAGGCGATGACTCAGAGCGGGGCCAGTATGGAGAGCACTAATGCTCTCCACTGGGTTTATTTCAATAATAAGGAGGAGATGGGGAGGGGTGGCGGCCTGCTTGGCGATGACAGTTGGAGAGTAGAGTTTTTTTTTTTACCAGAAGACCTCCACTACCTGCTCTGGCACCCCCGGCAGCTCCCAGCAACGTCAGAGCATCAATCACTGTCTCGCCGCGAAGCCGCTTCTGTGTGGCCAAGGCCGGCCAAGGAGCCAGCTCGCATATGGCTGACCGCTAATTTAGTTTGGGAGATTTACTGTTCCTCTGATTATCAACAACCATGCATTCTCTGCAAGGGAAACCGTGTTTACTAGAACAGAGAAGGAGCATTAACGCATACATCATTCATACAAGCAACAGCAATTCTGAAAAAAAAAAAAAGTCTGTTCAAACTGAATTGACAAATTTCCTCTGAATTACTGTGTTAGTTAGTTCTTTATTATGTAATCCACAATTTAACAGCTAGTCTAGTCGATAGCCACTAGTGATGCTCCAAAATGACTGAAAAATGAGATTTTGTCCCGTTGTAACTTCAGGCTTCAGCAGATGGTGCTGTACAAAGATGATGGGGCCATAACCACCTGCGGGGTGTGTGGCAGGATTCGTAGATTGAGAAGAGGTGCTACAGAAAATGAGCTGTAACTGAAATCTGTGACTGAAACATGCACCATACCATGTAAGACCTCCACAAGCACCAACAACAGCTGTGATTGGATTTGGCATGGACTGGACAAGTTTCTGGATGTAGGCCACAATATTGTTCAGCCACTCTTGTACCAAAGAACTGAGCAGTTGGGTCAGATTTGGTTAGTTTCCTGTAGACTGGGATTTTAGCCACTGCTGGTAGACCTGTATGACCATACGCTTCCATACACCTGCAGATTCAGCTACCTATTTTACACGTTGGTCTTTGGCACGCCCAAACACAGTCACTCCTTTTAGCCAATCATTAACATCTGCTTTGGAGCCATTTTCCACAAATGGAATGAAACATTCAATGCATCATACCTCCTCCTCTCAATCTATGAATCCCATCACTCACACCCTGCAGGTATTTACAGCATTATCATCCTCGTCGTGCGCCATCTGCAGGAGCCTAAAGTTACTACCACCTTAAACATGCAAGGTGACTTTTTTAATGACCAGGGTGCCAACACTATTGCGTAAAGCTGTATGATTAACACAGACCCCTGCTAAAAAGTTGAAAAGCTTTGCAAGCCATAATTTAATTATATTAGGCTTAAACACAGCAATGCAAAATAACTGAAAATAGATCAATAGAATTTTCAGATTCTATTATTTTAATTTTGCCATTGAAACACAAGAGCAGAAGCATTAAAAGATTGGTTATGCTTGGCTCCCTTTCTGAACCCCACTTTCAGTCGAAAAGCAGACAAGCGGAAAGTTGCATTAATCCATGGTAAGCACAGTGACATTTGTTATATTTTGAGCTTTTTTATGGTTATTAAAAGTATTAATAAACATAATGTTATCAATCAGCCGGTGTTTCCTCTAACTCTCATAAAGCCTCAATCTAATCTGTCTTTGATCTAAACAACTTATATCCATTTTAAAACATGGTCACGGGGTCAATTAGGTGCAGAGAAAACTCAAAGAGATGCCTTCCGTCCCGGTCACGCACCTTCGGTAGAGCTAATAATCTATAGCTGCTCCAGAGCTTTCTTCCCAGCAGAGCAGGAGTCTCGGGGCAAGGAAACAGCGAACGGTTCCCGTGCGTGGGCAGACCAAGAAACCTTCAAGTAGTCAGAGGAATCGCGGAACGGATCGCTGAATGTTAAAACAAGGCGGTGAGTAACCTCCAAAAAATACGTTTAGTACAAGCAGATACACATTTACATTCCCAGTGTGCGATATTGACAATCTATCTCCACAAGCACTCTGACGTGGCGAAAGGCCTTTCTTCCATGCCTGAAAGGAAGTGGCAGGTAAAATCTAGTCTCAGCTCAACCAAACAAGGGTATTTAAGATCAATGCCACAAAAGACATACTTGCCCTCTCCCCTCTGAAGGACATCAAACGCTCATGTAATGGGAGTCGGTGCAATAGATGTCATCGTAATAAATGCAGCACATCTCAGTAATGAGGGCCTCTGGCCGACAGGAGAGAGAGAGACATTAAACAGATCGGGCCTGGCTGCCAGAACATTCGGAATGTCTTTAAACAGATGGCCGTCCATTTTTTTTTTTGTACGCCCGCCTTACAAATCCTCGCACCGTGACACTTGTTTACATCGGAGCAGCATTTCACAATGACGTCCTCATCCCGCTTTGACAGCGGTTTCGTCCTACCAGCTCAGAAACGGTTTGGCGTGGAAAAATATATCAACGTTGTCGAATAACAGACGGAATTAATGGCAATTAACGGGAAGAAATTCCGAGAGGGCAGCGTAAATTAGGCCGTAAAAGTTTAGTGCTTGTCAGCCTCAATCAGCGCTTCTAAGAAGACGTTGTGCACGCTTTGCCGCCAAGTCAATGGTTCGCATTCACTGGCAGATTTCACGCTCTCCATCACTCGCACAGCAGAGACAGCGCACTTGTCATCATTCATACTCTCGGATTCGCATCCATATACATCCTATTCTATCATTCCCTGCTGCAGGTCCAAGGCATAAATAATACATTTCAACAGGTTAAGTAGCTAATAACCACTGCTTAGCAGCAATACACTTACGGGCTTGAAGGGAATTGAGCTCATTTTTCAAAACAGCAGCTACTTAAACTGACAACTGCTCTTTAAACGTGTCCTCACTCTCGCTCCTTAGCGCTAATGCCGTTGGATTATTGTGTTCAGGGGTGCTGTCGTTGCTGTCTCAGAACAATTTTTTCCACCTGCTGGAGCCAAGCGTTTTTCCGCCTCTGCGCTGGCCTGTGCTGCCTCTTAAACCTAAAAAAAAAAAAAAAGCTGTCTCAATTGATACCATGTGGGTTGGCAATACAAAGCGCCATTATTTTTTCCCAAATTCCTTGCAGAAACAAATTCGTCTTGTTTGACTAGGGGCTGGCTTTCACTCCAGCAACAAGAGGTCCCTTGATCCTTGGAGATCGCGCTGCAGCAAACAAGGAAATCCTCCACTCTTCACTTACAGAAGACCCCGTCCTCCAAGCCTTATACATTAAAGCCTTCGGCACACTGAAGGATCTTTAAACTGTCACGTTGAAATCAGCGGCAAATACGCTGGCGCTTAACGAAGCTATGATCCGTGATTTCCTCCTCGGAGAAACCGTAGGCCTGTTCACGCGACAAAGAGGAATGCTCGTTTCTTTAATCGTCTAGGTCTAACAAGGAATTAACATTTAATTAAACTATTTCGTTTTTAATCCTGCATTAACTGAGAGACGGGACGGACAAGAATAGGACTTTGAAATCTCCGCAAAAGTGAAGGACTCCTTGTTCCTAGAAACCAATGGTTCCTGTTCCTGAAGGGTGAAGCGGCGGACGAATCGCCAATGTAATAAAGGCCTTAAGCGCCGAACGGTGATGGATCCACCTACACATATTCCACAGCAAATAATAATCCAACCTTGGATGAGCCTGGAAAAAGAAAGACTGTGATTATTCGCAGACAGGCCTGTGCTGTCTCTTGCTTAGTGAGCCAGATTTACAGTCCCCTGGAGAAAGTCGTCAACCCTAGTCATTGACGCCAGATGCAAAAAGACAAGATTATCAACCAGCCAATCAACTGTGAGGCAATAAACGGTGGACATACCAAAGTCTAATGCAATCAGTGGCATTTTGAACAAACAAATGAGAAAAGAGTCTTTGTATTCAGCCTTTGATCTATAATAACAAATCAATAATAAAGCACATAGTGATTGGAATTCCTTTCTGAATGCATTCATGCATCCTTCCAATGCTACGCAATCCAACAATACACGTAACATGGAACATCATCTACACAGGGACAGCGGTTACACTGTACACTAAGCCTTGGCTAGCTAACATGAAGTAATACATTAACAATGGTTAACTAATGTTTAATAAGCATGTAATAAACATGTAACGTATGTATGTAGTTGTTCTACTATTACTAAAGATTAGTTAAGCCTTGTAACCATTGGTAATGTATTACTCCATGTTAGCCCATACTTAATGTAAAGTGTTACCAGTGTAGCAAATACAACAGTGCACAGAAAGCTCCCGTTCCGTATGCTGATCCACTTCCAACATGCTCCGACTACTCTGGAGGCAGATCTTGATGGGATAAAGTAGATTTCGCTGTAAACATATCGCCAACAAACCATAAGGTATGATAAACTCAGCTGAGGTCCCTCTTAAACAAGTCTAAGCAAGTCGTGGGTTCTTAAACAGGAATTTCAGCATCAGTCAGTAGGTTAGTAACGGGAAACTTCCTTAGAATTCCCACAGATGTCGGAATAGCTCACCACAGCTGCCAGAGGAATCTTGGCATTTCACAAAGCTACCTCACAGAATGCATATTACAGTGAGACACTGTAAAAAAATATATCAAATTAAATTTGTCATTTTAATCAGTGCATGCATAGAAGAGCGGTACGTACAGGGTGAGGTAAAACAGTGTCGGTAAGTAAGCTGTAACGTACATCTTCACTGGGGATTTTTGATACATTGGCTATATTTGAAGACATTGCGAACCCTGGCTCCCATCACCCCCATTCACAGCAACCCACTCTGAGAGACTTTGTTTACATCTCAGTGGCTGAATTACTCTGGAAAGTGGATGCACACTGTGCTTGAAATTAAGGTTTCTGAACGGTTCATGACCTGGGCTGACATAAAAACAAACGTACAGAGCCTTCACACCGTGTAGAGGCTTTTTAAAAAAGGGGGTGAGGCTTATGAACCCTGTAGTCATAATGCACTGTAAAGCCATTTATGAGGCATTATAAAACATACATAGCACCTAGGCATACAGTATAGGCTTGTTTAATGTCTCTAAGTAGTTCAAAGCAAATGATGTCAGCTTATAACATCCACTCATTAGAGCACTACAGACATTAATGCTGATAGAGCTTTATGCCAGGCCATTACAGGCTGTAAGTGGAGTATGCTTATACATAATTTAAATGTTTAACAAAGTTCATTTTAGCACATTATACCTCATAGAGCATCATAAACGGTCTTTACAGGCACGAGGTGAGGTTGGAGTTGGTCTGACTCGTAATATGGGACATATATGGCAAATTTATACAGAGGTTGTTTAAAGCCATAGCTGACCTAGAACAACATTCATGTTTATAATGCTCTTATGAACAGATATTATAGCACATTATGAGACATGGCATTAAAATGTTGCTTATAAAGTGTTATGTATGTAATTATAACTATAACTTATATGTAATTACACTATTTTATCCCTGGTATTATAACGTATTATGTATGCCTTATAACGCCTTATACATGCATTTAGATAGCACTATGAATACAGAATTCAATGAAAGGTTCTTTATGGAACCAAAAGTGGTTCTGTATTTGTAAGAGTATATAACAGTCTGATGTGTGGGTAGTGGAAGACACAGAGAGCTTGGCGAGGGTGGGAGGGTGCATGATTGGCGCTGGATTATTGGATCAGATAGGCAGCAGTAGATAGTGCTGGAGAGGAGAAGTGATAAAGTCCCCCGCTTCTCAGCTGCTGAGCTGCAGAAAAGGCAGAGGCTCTTAAAGGTCGTCACGGTGCGGCCATGTTCGGCCCTGGGAGCGGCCAAGAACCTGCCAAGTCCTTTGACCCTGGGGGCTCGCTGTACCAAAGCCTGGCCCTGTCACTAATCTTCGGATAATGACTGGCCAGTCACTTCATTGGAGAAAGGAGTCAGCTTGACTGGGGCTTTCTTCAGTCTACAGCCTGCACAGAACGGCAACAAAGCTTCAGCACTGAGGGCGCTTTAGCTCTGTGTTTCAGTGACTTCTAATGCTAATGAGATATTCGTGCCCTCACCAAGAGTAATATTATTAGAGAAAGAGATCTGAGAGAACCATCTGACTTTCAGTTTTGCCTAGGATATAATAATACTCGGCCTCTCTGATCTTTTTGGTGTATTTTGATATGTAGGGACAGACACATGAGCGTTACAAATTACAAGCAATAGTCCGATGCCATATTTTAATATGTGAGAAATGGCCGGAGTGACACATTGGCCAGACAAAATCAATACTGGCAGCAGTTTTACAGTATGGGTGAAAACATCCCCCAACAATCTTTTCCTCAAAATTTCTGTATAATTCGGTTGTTTGGATGTGCACAGAGTTATTCAGAGTGCTTTGATGTTAACACTCCGTTCCAGAGAAACTTGCTGAGTCAGAACAGTTCACAGCAGTGCTGACAGGAACCAGACGTCTGAAAAGTTTAATGCATCTGAAAGCTCCCTCTGGATGTCTGATACATTGTAATTTTGGCCAAAAACATGTATTTTTGAATCCATTAATGACGAGAGAGCTAGACGCAGGGCGTTGCACAGCAAAACAGACCGACCAGAAACATTTCTGTTTAGATTTACCACCTTTTTACCATCATTAACATGAAATATAAAGCTCCAGAGGGTTCAGTGGTCACTGTGGGTAGTGAATAAACTGGCTGAATAATCGCGGTGAAGACATCATAACATCTGGTTCCTATCACCACCACCTTAAAGAAATCTGTGACAGCAGATTGTGGAGTAATTGTGGAGGATACACATCTGTGGAGTGACTGTGTATTCCCATTTTTGATTGAACAAGAACATCTGAACTGACAGTGCCTGGCCAGAACAACCGAATAAGATAACACGATTATAACACATATATAACACAGTTTATTATATATTATATGCTATTTTGAAGCCTTCTGGGTAGCTTTACTCTAGTGCCAGAACATATTGGTCATTGAACTTGGGCGTGTGCATTTTCAGAATCCCGCAGAACCAACACTGTCGCTAAGAGTGACTGATTTTCGGTGACTGCTATGTTGCTTATAGCTAACACGTTGACTGGCTAAGATTTCCCTCATGGGGAAAATACTGCTCAGGATATAATAATCCTCGGCCTTCCGGATATGTTTATGTTCAGTCAGCTGGTAGTGACTCAGCAGTCTCTTGCTGGAGGAAGGGGTCACTTCAGGACTTGATGTTTAGCAACAAAGCAACAACACATGAGAGATATGACTGCTGTAAGAGACCTCGCTAGCTGGGACTTTTATCGTGCTAGCAAACGATAGCTCTATGAATATCTACGTACTAAACAAACGCACATGCAGACTTCCATTTATGAATGTTGTGCAACATATAACTGGTCATTTGGTCTACTTTGCTCTAGACAACTGTCAAATAATGGCAATGGAGGATCATTAACAAGTCCCCTTTTCCAGACCACACAGTCAGTCTTTCTCTCCAAAACAGAGGAGAGTGAATATAAAACTGGCGTAATACCCTCGTTTTATGATAATTGTTTTAGCAGGTCGGCGCTGCCATCCCTTCTTCCTCGTATAAAAAGGGCTCAAAAGGACAGTACAGCCCACCCCCCCTTTTTTTTCCATCCGCCGCCTTCGCCGATCCTACTGGCAGGCCCGAGCGCTAGCCGGTTTATTGCCTAGGAGCTCTAGCAAATAAAAACACAGTTCTGCAATTATTTTCAGGGCCCGCTTTACAGTATTGTTTTATTGAGCTATTAGCAAATGCCTCGTTGGCAGCCAGAGCTCGCTTCTTTCACTCTTCGTCTTTTTTTTCCCTTTCTTTTTTTCCCTTTCCTGACCTTTTTCTGGAAACTTCTGTGTTTGGGCCATAAAGGGCCACTAATAACAGTCATCTGGCCTCACACACAGAGAGGGGCCGAGTTAGCAGGAAACTGGAGAAGTTGTCAGTCTAGAGGGGTAATGTCCACCACATGGGGTAAGGAAAGCTGCCGGTAGAGGAAAGTATGTGTCACTGCTGGGAGTTTTGAAGTCGGGCGCTCGAGCCGAAGCCAGCTTGGAGAAGCGCTTGCCGGAGGCATGTCGGAAATGGCTTGGCACCACCAATGGCTTTCTGGAATCATTAGTTTGCGCTATCGCTGGCAAAGGCAACGCGGCATGGTGCGCGAAGGGTGAGCGCGAGTGAGGCCTGCACACACAACTGCATTATTCATGACATTTAGTACACTGCTTTGATTACTTCTCTTTTTCCACTTGGTTTAGTTTCTTTTCTCTATGCTGGACACAGCAGAGGAGGAATGGAAAGGAATTTTTTTTTGTTGCTCCCAATACTTTGCAGAGCCGGGGAAATAATTCTGCCAAAGTAATTAATGTAATTGATTTAATGAATCAAATTTGTCGCATTAATGAAAAGAATATCCTTCTTTCCTACGCCGTTTCATTTCATTACAGTCGGCTCCTACTGTGAATGACATTTCAGTCAATTAGCGCCAGTAATGTGAGGAACATGCCACAGAAAAGGTTTCAAACGCGCATATTCTAACAATATAAGATGCCAAGGAATATGTTTATAGTAACAACCCTGCAATGAACCATTAACCACCAGAGAGAGAGAGAGGGAGAGAGAGAGAGAGACAGAGAAAGAGAGAGAGCAGCCGCTGATACCTGATAAGCAAGAATAACAACGGACAGCCGCTTTATCAGGGGAGAGAGCGAAGACAAAAAGGAGATTAGAATTATGGGTGAGGTCCTCCACCTTCAACTGCACAGGAACTGATAAATCCACCACAAAGCAGCCACAACAAAAGTGAGCGCACGCACATGTGCCTCTGCCCTCACCGTTCCTTGCTGGCCAAGCGTTCACAAATTAATTACCCACCGCCATTAGACAGGGGCCGGGGCCCTCCATTCATTCTCCCCACTGATTTTCTGCAGGAGGACCACAGCAGGCTGCGGACTGCAGGCAGAGAGACCAAGGACGACCCAGGTTTCCCTGAATTGCATTGCAAATTCGCGGGCATGCAAATTCAGCTCAGAGTCAAGCCTCCGAGACGTTCTCGCTATCAACAATTGCCACGCGAATGCGGCCGGCGATTATTTGGGAGTTTCCCTGCAGAGCAGACACTTCCACAAACAAACGTGGCTTCTGTCTGGGCTTGTTTCAGACATTAGCCTTTTTACATTCGGCGACACAGGAAGTAGAAACTCCTCCAGACGGCCAGTGCGGTACTTAATTAGCAATGAGCGGTATAAAAGTGCCCCCACCTTTTAGCTCAGCTCTGGACTATCATGTCACAGCAGCTGCCCCGATTCCCTCCACTCTTTTGTCTGGCCTGCTTTCATGCCCTAATGGCACTCTATTAATTTTCCAGTGGTTAAAGCTCGCACCATTCCACCTTGTTTATCACCGGAGGATGGAGGGATTACAAAGTGGTTAATACTGGGATTTTAGAGAAATCTGGTGCACTTGGTAAGGACTGGCGGAGGTGGGTGAGGGGGTGGGGGGACGGTGGCTTTGGCCCTTAGGCCTACACTTATCACAGCGGTAAATGGGGAAGAATATTTACTTAGACAAGCAGAGGAAGCTCAGCAGCGAAAACATGGCACAGGACTGTGCATACCTTAAAGAGCCCATATCGGATCATTTGCTCTCCATTACTCCTTTATAATAAAAGAGTTTGATCTGTTTTGTGATCAGTGTTCATGCAGCATTCACATCTCAGGCCATATGGCACATATACGAACATATACGCCAACTGGTTTAGTGATGTCACAAAACCCAGCGCATTAACACATTTCAGTCTATAGTAGTAATAAAAAGTTTCTTGGACTGCCCTGGTTGTTTCAGTGAGGGTCGATCCAAGCGAGCCAATCAGAAGTAAGTTATGTCTTTATAGGCACAGTAATAAAATAATGTGTAATTCTCTGGCAAATGTATGAATTAATTATGAATGGTTTTCATACATTAACCCACATAAACCCGAAATCAGACATGAAGGGAAAATTAAAATTCAAGAAAAATGGTGGATGTAGCTCCTTTAAATTATGATCATCATATGCTTTATGACTTTGCAATTTTATGAAAAGTGTTTACTCCTCAGTCTATACCGAAAATAAACATGGTATGTATATATATGCTGTGGAGATGGTGGGAGTTTTATATATATATATTTATATATATATATATATATATATATATATATATATATATATATATATATATATATATATATATATATATATATATATATACACACACTGTCTTAAAGGCACAGTAACAAATACATATAGGACATAAACAGTGGCTGGAAGATGGATTAGCACACAGGCCAACACACATGCCACAGGAGAAAAAAATAAAGAACAAAAGAAGAATACACTGTAGGACTGTGGGCTTGTTTAAAGTATGAAGGTAACCAACCGTCTCAATTTGCATGTGCAAAGGAGACTACACAATAAATGCCGTTTATGCATTTCTCACAAAGCATGCTAGTCCTTTCATTTCTGGGAATGACTGATATTCAGACCACCCGAGGGTCCTGTGCAACTACACGACATCCCTCAAACAGCTGTCTGCTCTTATCTAGTGCCAAGTGAGTACACAAACAAAGGCATGCTTGCAGTGCCACGTCAAACTAATTCAAGGTCAAAAAGCCAAGACTTGTCTTTAAACGGATATGGACCCCCCATTCCAAGCTCTTGTTATTATTATGATTAGTATTATTATTATTATTATAATCATTATTTATTCAGGGATGACTGCTCAAGAAATTACAGTCTGCCACAAGCAGATTCAAATATTCTGCAAAAATAGAAATGTGTCTTCCCGGCTCTTCTGAACCCCATATAGCCGCTTATTTAGCACAGGGTGCATTAGCATGCTAACCTGAACAAGAATTCTCTCACATTTGCCTCTTTCCAAAAAAAAAAAAAAAAAAAAGGGAAAAAATGGAAAAGGGATGGGGGGAGGTCGAGGAGGTGGTGGGGGGGTAGAAAAGATAATACAATTTCTGGCTCCTGCTGCATTAACTCTTCCTGGGGTTGCCATGGCAACGGGCTTTGGGCCCAGACATGGCGATGAGTGTGGAGGGGGGGGGAGGCCCCCAAGGACGAGAGAGAGAGACACAGAGAAAAGCAAAGTGAGAGAGAGAGAGACAGCATAAGAGAGAGGGCCCGAGCAGGAGAGAGAGAGAGAGAGCATGAACGAGAGAGAGAGATGGAGCACAAAGCCAAGGCCAATTACATCTCTCACAGCACTTCAAGGGTTAAACCCATCAAATGCTGTCCGACTGACGAGCCTCCGAGAGCAGGACGAGACGGAGGCTCAGATTTGATTTACGATATACTGACTTCCTCCCCTAAAAGTGCTTCATATACATGTAGTATAATACAGATACGCTCCCATTCAGGGAATTCTGGTTGAGTATGCTACAAATTCCCTTTGAATAAAAGAACTCTGACTTTAGATTCTGCTTCATTTAGTTATCTAGTGAAATAATCCTATGTATGTTGCACAATGATTTAAAATCACAGCTGGAACAATTAAATAATACATTTCTGTATGAACTTTTAGCTGATGGTAAACTGGCATATAAATACACTCATCATCAAAAGGGTGACTGTAGCCAGAAGGAAGTGTGGGACTGCAGTGCTACTGGGGAGGAAGATAAAGGTTACCAGGAACAATAAATAGTGATATGGGTAATATTTATTGAGCTACACATACAGAAGTAGTATCTCTTCGTATGGCGTTGGGCGGTCATGTCAAGCTTGAACATTCTCTCACACGATTTTTGCAGTAGGTGTAGAGGTGGAAGGACACCAGGCCTTCTGGACAACAAACTGTTCATCTTGGTGCTGACCACGGTGCCTCCACACACAGATTCATTGGTCATCTCCACCAAGACAAAAGCAGGACTATTGCTGAAGATGACCCGCTGCCATTCTGAGTCTATTGCAGTCTTGGTGACGTTGATGTGGTGTTAAGGGCAGTCACGGTAACGGTCTGCATGCATGTAGTCCTGCGTTGCGCAGGACATCGCTTCTTCCTGAACGTTTGCAGTCATGGCTGTTGGGTCAGAAACTTTACAGGAGAGGCCAAAAACCTCTTATAATGTAAGTCAATGGAACCAGAGTTTATTCCAAGCCATTTTGGACCATTTCTGTTGGTCCAATCATTATAACATTTTCACACACCGCAAACAGCAGCTGCTGTGTTCCAAGGAAGCATAAAAGTAAAAATTGTGATACAAAAATGGAGATGCACGTTTTTATTTGGACAGCGGCGAAATATAACAATTAGACACATAATGAAATGAATGTAGTGACTATATACACTTCCACTAAAGCCAACATCGCAGGAAATATCATCTCATTCTCACTCGGCAAGGGGAAGCAAAGTTCAATGGTCCATTAAGATCACAGTATAACACTAGGATTATGTTCCTATAATCTAATTTAGCAATGTGCGAGAGCGCATTTGGGAAAATGAGAAAATGCAGTACGAACTGGCAAAACTGACTCTGTCAGTGAAAATAAAGTATGTATTAGCACCGATAGGGCTGCCAATAAAGCCTAATACCATTTACATCTGATAGTCATATCTAGCAAAGCTGTCTCCAAGACCAACTGTTCCTTCCCAAATGTGTTTCGCATTAAAGCAGGGAGCTGGAGAAGGGGATTTTTAGAGCATTAGGCTGAGAGGACGTGAAAAGGGCTGCGCATGAAATGAAAACACGTCCTGGTTTTGTTTGTCTCGAACGTGCAACCTTTTTAATCTGCCGCTGGTCATAAAAAAGCCAGACAAATTGCGAGCAACCCCACCATATACCCCACCCCACTCCCACATACTTTCACCGGGCCTGCCTTCCAGAAAAGCCTCATAGATTTTGTACTGGAAATCCTGACAAACGAGTAGACATCACACGCATGCTTTCCTTCCCAGAGTCCTATATTACACTGGCGTTAGACGCCTTCCTGCGTGTAGCCCAAAACCAACATACGAAAGCACTTGTGCTGTGGTGGATGATGATACATCATCTATACTGGTTTACTGGTATTGGCATTTCATAGACCTGTCGTAATTATTACGTAGTTAAAGCAGTCTGACTGCAAGTATTTGAGCTGAATGCATTTGAATGTTTGGTCATAAGAAACGGAATAGGAGTTCTAGGCTGCGTTTTACTGATTGGGTCAATGAAAGCATAAACCCATGCATTGTGATGACCATCAGCTAAAAGTTCAAACAGGAATATTCATTACAGGGCTTAGCTGTGTTAGCCAATGAGAACATTCTACTGTGTTTCTCCTAGCAAGAAGTTCATTTTATTCAATATTTATACACATCATACCCAGGATCTGACAGTTACCTGATGTGCAGGTGGATTGCTGGATGCTTCGCATTGTTTCGAAATTACAGTTTCAAATCCAGAACAATAAAGTAACCAGCTTTCAGTGTGGTTGACAGGTACTTGAGCAAGACTAATCATTTTTTTATACAAGCAACCTACACATCTCTGCTACAGATGAAAAAATAAACAGTCTCTGTCACGTATCACTTATGAACAATTCAGCTTAAGATGTTGGGTGTGCAAACAATGCGACCAACCTCATAAGCGGGCTTATTCAATACAAACACTGTTTAAACCTTTCCAACAGAAAGACGAGGTAAACGCACCTCATGCACAAACACGCTGGAACATATAGATTTAGCTGATGCACTCATCCAGAGCGACTTACACGGCTAATCATATAACAGGTAGGCCAGTGTGGTGTTAGGAGTCTTGCCCAAGGACTCTTATTGGTATAGCACAGGATAGTCACCCAGACCTGGATTCAAATCTGAGTCTCCCACATATGTGGTGGCTCCCTGGTGGGTAGTGGTGTTATCCGCTGAGCTACACCAACCTAGCTTGCATAGCCGTGTAGAGGTGTATGAAAACACAGCTACACTGATACAATATTAAATAAGTTTTGTGATACTGTATCGATTCCCCTGACAGTTTAATGTAAAGACTGATGCCAGGCGGTGTATCATTTTGTGATGTGTTGAAAGTGATGGCCGTATAGACAAAGTTTTGTAATCTAGCTCTGGCCATTAGACTCTTCCAATGAATGAAAAGTAAAGTCTCCAGCCTTGTTTACTGCATTATTGCAGAGGTGCTGAAGTAAACATCCATGTGACAATATTTCAATTCAGGCTACAGTGGGGGAAATCATAGGAGAACCTTCCTTCTGTACAAACTGTCAAGTCAAGTTTTTTTTAAAAAGTGCTTTTTACAACAGACGTTCTCACAAAGCAGCTTTACAGAGAGTCCAAGCCCCCAGTGAGCAAGCCAGAGAAGACAGCAGCAAGGAAAACCTCCCCCAAGGCAAGGGGAAGACACCTCGAGAGGAGCCAAGTCTCAAAAGGGGAACTCTTCAGGTCCACCCCGGATAGACCAAACACGGAAATGATCAGAGTGTATAATTATGGACAATACTGAACAGGACAACTTGTTTCTATGGTAATTACATTAAAGCACCTCCTTGCATTAAACCAGTCCAGCTCCAAAAGCCTTAAGAAACTCCCCAGCATGACTACCAGCACTGTAATCATCAACTCCTGCAACGCACCCGCAAAACAGTGATATCGAACTTGATCAATTTCGCCCTGCACTAGTAACAAGCACATCTATCATGCTGGGTAGAAATTAGCTCTGACGCTCCAGCCAATATTACCCCAGTACATTTATCAAACCAATAGTGCTATATTTGTTGCCTCCAGTGATTTGGTTCCTGCATTTTTGCTCCACCGATATCATCGTACCAATCCCAACAAACTGCATGAGTAAAGAAATCAGCACGCTTAAAGCAGATTGAAAATCTATAGTGGTGTGCACTCCTGCATAGGTTGATATAAATCCATTTGTGCGCTCTGTGTGTGTGTGTCTCAGGTGTGAATGGCGAGCAGGTCAGTGCGGTGCAGTGTTATTATAGCAGGAGCCGGCGCAGGCCGGGGCCACAATGAATGAGTGCACAGAGAGGAGTGGGCAGACCAGAGCAGACACACTGCCAGCCAGCTGACAACCGACAGCACCGCAGCATCCGTCACCCGGCCCAAAGGGCAGAGGTCATCCGCTACAGAGTCTGTCTCCAGAGGAGCTAATGAGGATATATGCCAGAGTACAGACCCCTCTCCCTTTCTCGCTGCACTTGCTCTGAAGGCACACACACACACACAGCTTTGTTATTATACATTGGCAGGACACAGAGTCATGCCTTCTTCCCATTTGTAATATCTGTAACTACCTACATGTAATTACAACTGTCTAAACCTAACCTTAAAGGGATGCTTCATTTTCACACTTTGCCTGTGCATCTGCTGCATCTGTAGCACATGATTAATAAACAAAGGATAGTTGCACCCAGAAGGAAGTGTTAGATTGCAGTGGCACTGGGAAGGAAGATAAAGGTTACCAGGAACAATAAATGATGATACATTTAGACTGATAGTAGCACACATACAGAAGTAGTGTCTCTCAGTATGGTGTCTGACCGCCATGTTTGCCAACACATGTCTCAGCACAGAGTTGTAGAGGTTCCAAATGGTGTCCTGTGATAATCCATCCCATGCAGCTTGAATATTCTCACACAGTCTCTGCAGATGGTGCGGTAGTGGTGGTGGTGGAGTGACACATGGCCTCCTGAACACGTGACAACAAACCGTGGTGCTGACCACGGTTCCTCCACACAAGGATTTGATGGTCGTCTCCACCAAGACAAAAGCGTGCCTCGTCTCTGAAGATGTGTAAGGGTGAAAAGGTGCGGTGAAGAAGCAACCACAGATCTCACCATTACTGTCTGGAGTAACTTAGAAGCAGCTGCATCAGACGGGAGGCTAGGCTACAACTAGCTCCTTCGTCCCGTGCAGAGAGCTACAGCTCAGCGCGCATGGGCAATAGTCAAGTGCGCGTAATCAACCGTTACAGATGACCCGCTGCCATTCTGCCATTCATTGCAGTCTATGGCGACATTGACTTAGTGTTAAGGGCAGTTGTTGTAACGGACTGTGTGCATGTAGTCCTGCATGGTGCAACCATCTGCCAATGGTGACTCACTGAACGTCTGCAATTGTGACTGTTGGGCTAGTCAGGTACTGCCTTCTTGTTTATGTGACTTCCACTTGTCGAACATGAATCATTTGATGACATGTCTCACAATGTCAATCCTACCCACCAAGTTTCATTCCTGTCATTTCACTGAATAAAAAAAACTGGATTATAATAGAGGCCAATGTGCAGGTGCTGAAACCCATGCCTGAGGCTTCTATTATAAGCCATACGGTGTTATGTCCTTTTAGCCTTTTTTATGAAAAAAAAATATATAAAATTTAGTTGTTGAGATGTAAACAGTAATTCTGAGAGGTT
>JAMWET010005530.1:35000-55000 GCA_024036415.1 Prochilodus magdalenae
TGTTAAATTCCACATTTTTTCCTCATTAACAACGAATGGGATGAAATAGTACTCACCCATCTTCGGTTTTTCTGCTCAACAGACACGGTTTCGCATGCACAATCTCAAGGCGGACCCTAAAGCACTAATTTAAACTTGGTCCGATCCACACTGATTTGTTTGTCACCTCTCCCACAGAGTCCTTCATCCGACAGCCACCAAACGGCATGTACTCACTCAGGGCACAGGCCCAAACGCTAATCCACAGTAACAATGACATGCACTCCTTTTTGTGTCGTTTATTCATCCCTTGTTTCTACTATACACTACAATTCATTTTTAAACCAGCTAGCAGCAAGGCCTGGTGTCAATCCACCTCCATCTGTTCCGCAAACTCTGCAGGAACTGTGCAAGAATACTGAAGCTGCATGGGATTGATTATCACAGGACACCATTAGGAACCTCTACAACTCGATGCCGAGACTTCTGGCATGATGAATTAGCAAACATGGTGGCCCGATGTGATACTACTTTTGCAAGTGTGGTTCGATAACTTTTGTCAGTCAAAATGTATTATCATTTACTGTTCCTGGTAACCTTTATCTCCCTTCCCAACAGCGCTGCAATCTGACACTTCCTTCCGGGTGCAGATCTTTTTTGATAAGTGTAAATACAGTTCAACCCAAGCCATTCATCTGGACAAACTGACACCGTAACGGTTTGGACTATTGGACTATCCTGAAACAGAGAGTGCCTCTGTTTTGGCATGCCATTCAATCTAAGACACCCACATATCGAGAAATTCCCTCGACTCTCCCCCGAGCCCACCAGGTCTCTTGCTACAGACATGCTCCGTTGTGTCCTATTTATAGGCCAAAGCCAGTCAGTGTGAAGACTGGCTCAGCCAGCTGTGCGTCTGTGGGGAGTGAAATGAAATCAGGCAGGGGGAAGAGTCGGGCTGCTCCACAGCTGCGGGAGCCACCTGGACAGCCCGAGTGCCCGAGCACCGGGGCCAGGGTCACCGGCAGTGCGGAGAAGAGAGCAGAGTGAACGTGTGGTGACACTACATCCGCACCACTGCAGGGGTGAGTGGTAGCTGTGTGATCCCCTGCCCGAATCCTTTCACAGGGGGAAACAGGGCAGCTTCTGGTGCAGAGAGAGAGATTTTCACAGCCTTTAATGTTACACGAACGAATGTAGCCTAGGCCTGTCGCTACTGGTAATACTAGCAATCGGGCAGTCTACTCAGTATTCAGAAGGCTAGCTGCAAAATCTGCATTTGAAGTAGCTACACAAAAATGGGGTGGCAGAGTGATGTGGTGGGTAGTGATGTGGCCTCACAACAAGAAGGGCCTGAGTTTGATTCCTGGCTGGGGCGTCCGGGGTCTTTCCTGTATGGAGTTAGCATCTTCTCCCCGTGTCCTCCCACAGTCCACATGCAGTCAGGTAGATTGAATCTTCTAAATTGCCCCCTAAGTGTCAGAGTGAGAATATGTATGTATGTGTGTCGTCCAGCAGTGGCCTGTCCAGGGTTTTTCCTGACATACGCCCAGCAAGCGCCGGGATAGGCTCCAGTCAAGAAAAGGTTGGTACCACACTAACATAAGGACTGTATATATAGTTATGATGGTTATATCTAACTAATTAGGTTATTAATGGCTATTAGTAGGTTATAAACACTGAATAACATAGTAATAAGCAGCTATAACACATTAATAAAACAGACAAATGTGAAATCCTCCATATGATGAATATGCATATGTACTGAAGCTGACAGGTTTAATGATGACTGATGGAAAAGACAAATAAGACCAGTAAGCATCACAACCTGAGCTTGAACAACATTAATAGGTGGGTTCAATATTAAGCCAACGAGTCACGGCTGTCCTTATTGTTTAAGTTTTGTAGCTGCTTATTAATTATTTAATGGTCCAATTAATAATCATTAGTAAACACTTCATCAGGGTAGTTTTATTCTAAAGTGGTACCCAAATGTTAAATTTGATCCATACACTAGAATTAATGAATCATATTTAATGATGATCATATAATATTTAAAATTAGATTCTGTATTCAGTATTGCTACATGCAAAAGTTTAAACACATTAGGAAACAAATATAAATATGGCAACATGGGTGCCCAAACTTTTGCATGTGACAGTGTATTGTATATACAAATCTGCAAGCTAGAGTCAGTGTCTAGCTTCTTGCCTTAGAAGTGTAGCGTAGCCTAATAATGTGGTGCTGTAATACGTTCTAACTAAGCAAATCACAAGTGACCCCCATCCCCCATTGGTTAATCCCCCTTTATTCGTGCTGTCCATCAGCTCTGTGTCTGTGGGGGGATACCCCAACCCCAACATCTTCTCTACTGACCACAAAAGACGTGAGAATGTTTTCAATGGCCCCATTACTATGGCCAGAGACACTACGCAGCTAATTAAGCACTTTCCATACATCTAAAAGCCTCCTCTAAACACAGAGCGTTTCTCACAACGGCAATAAGAGACGGGTTATCCTTTCAACCACAGCCGGGCTACATTACTTCTGCATTCAAAAGATATCGGAATCCTTTTAGTAAGATCACTGAAGCACCCTGGCACAACTTTTGGCACAGTACAGCTAAGGCATTCCACACATTCCACACGCACATTCCGCCACCACAGAAAGTGCTGCTAACAAGCTTATCAAGCTTAAAATGATTTTGTTGCATTTATTAGTGAACATCAGCCACTATAATGTCACACCTTTGCTCAGACGTTGGAGGACTGAATTCAGGCCTTTACTGATGTTTGGTTTCACCAGCTGCACTTATTTCAGGGTATACAGATATGCAGATATGATTGTCCTTGGTTGGCTGAACCACATACTTTCTCTCTGTCAAAATTGCACATGGGTACTTTGGATTTCAGGGACACATATTACAGCCAACATACTATAATAACTTTCTAAACTAGTTATATATATATATATTTATATATAAACTAGTTTTTGTTTATTGTTTGTTTTGTATTGTTCTAATGAAAGCAGATATTAACAACAACCATGCAAAATTTATTTAAAAAGTATAAATAAATTGAAAAAAATATGTTTTGGTCATAGTTATTTCAGCGTTTAAACTATTAAAATATAATAACTAGATATTTTAATAATAAGTTTTATTTAAGATCAAGCATTACAACTAAAGACTTCTTCAAATATTCCAATATACTTTAAAGCGTTTAAAAATAAAATATATTTTAATTATGTTTGTATTTTATTTTATTTTATTTTATTACAGCACCTCAAAGGAAACACAGAAACAATGTACCTTCAAATTAGGGATACAGCGATTAATCAACATAGTCCACTAAAATGGACAATCAAATTAGTTGGCGATTTAATCGTCAATTACTTTGGTGATGTCAGTCAGAAATTGACTTGTGATAGAGTGTAGACAAACAGCAGAATGCACAAAGCATAGAGTGCACTATACTTTTAAATTCAGATTGACTGTATCATTATTACTGCTTTTCATCAAAATGCATAAAACAACCACAAGCTAAATTTAAAATCTTATAGCTGCTTAAGAGTTATTAGAAAATCTAGTGATTCGTAACCGGAATGATTGATTACTTGCTTAAATAATTGATAGATTGTTGTTTGTTGCAGCCCTCCTGCCAAGCAAAAGAGCAAAAACAACTAGCCTGTGTCCTGTGAATTCATACCAGGGTATAATGTATTTTGTGTGCTGGGCTGGCAATTTCATGTGCATAGTTTTGGTTCTTATAGAATCTAGCAGCTGGAGAGTTCCAAAACTGTGTTTGTGTCGTCCTCGTAGAGCAGATTTGTTTATTTTACCGGGCTAAAGACTTGTGGGAGAATTCTCCTTTCAGAGGAAACTCATTCTGTTAATGAATCACTGTTGGGGGGAAATGACTGATACAAAAGGGATTTCCTTTGTGTATCCACCTCATCACCGTGTCCGCATCCAAGGGCTGGCGGTAATTGATACGCAGCGGAAAGCCTGGACAGATGCCAAGCCAAAGAGGTCAAGTGCTTAAGTTCAAAATATGGACTTCAGGTCAGTCTAGATGTTTTCGCTCTTAGCTAGAATCACTTTTGGCATTTCTCTGCAAAACCGTATTATTTATGAATCGCTGGTAAGCCGAGTGTGTACAAACAACTTGTTAGCACCGGGGGAAGCAGCGAGGGAGGTATCTCCCATCAATGTCAATGATGAAATGCTGGAAATAAAACCATATATTGATTCCTCGCAGGAGGCCCTGTGCAAATTCAATTGTCTTCAATCCGGCATTTAACCGCGCTGATAGAGCTGTTTAGGAATCCTTTGAAATCCTCTCCGCCGGTAAGCGGGGAACCTGAAGCGCAGATCCACAGCTATCGTATACAGAGGCTATAAAAGCCGCGCTTGCCCGCTTGACACAACGGCGAACGTTCAACTGTCAGCACCGTGTAATTAGAGGGAGCGTCATTAAAATGAAAATAAGCGCACACAAAACCGTATAAACAATCATTGCTCCGACACAAGCGCCTTGCAGTGTCATAAAACGTATTTTACATCACTTAATAGGCAAATGCACACTCTTTATTCTCCCCGTAACACCAGGAAATAAAATACTTCCTTTCTGCGATACAAACGCAATTACAGCAATTTAGACTGTTCCATTTGACAACAATGCATCTAATGAATCACATTATGACCACATTCATCTCAAATCACAGCCACTGCCATTTCTAATAACAGGCTTTGTCATAACAATATGTCATCAGTGGCAATCTGGTAAGCAGGGAATATTCTTTAAGAGAAGAAAGGCAAGCACTACATCCAAATAATCCCGTCTAAATAACAGCCCCCGGGACTGTACAGTATCATTCTCACCATGGCTTAGCATGAATGTGTGTCGTCCTGTATACACACCAAACATCATGTTTAGGAGCTCGCAGTTGATCTCTACAGACAAGATGGCAAAGCGGTCCCACCCTTCATGGTATCTGACCCTGATGTATATGTGAGCCTATTTAAGGGAAAAAGACTTCAGCTGAAATTAGGGCTGTAGGTCCCGTGTCAGAGAGCATGCTCTATAACCCAGGCCACTGATGGAGACACGTCCTCTTCTAAACAAGGTCTTTTCTTTAATGGACGATGAGCCAGCATGTTACTTTGCCAGAGAGACATCAGCTTACTGGACCAAGCCTAGGTCAGCTTGAATGCTTAAGGTGGTTGTAATGTCGGGCTCCTGTAGATGGCACTGCACCCTGTAGGGTGTGCAAACAGGATTCGGAGATTGAGAAGAGGTGGTACAGTAGAGTGAATGTCTCAGTCGGTGTGTGGAAAATTGGTCGCAAAGCAAATGCTCATGATTGGATAAAAGAGGCGATTGCACTTTTACCTGCTGTGTGAATGCAGCATAAAGGTCAAAGGTCAGATACTGATTTTAGCATTTGAAAACTGGCACCTCAAATGATTCATATTAAAATTTTTATATTAATAACACAATTTTAAGTTAAGTAAATTAATATGAATTATTATATAATCTCAGTCTCGGTTTACTGTCATGAACTGTTATAACTAGATGGAAGAAGCGGTCTAGACAGTTTCTAGCACACATATATATTGTGTCAAAAAAAAAATATATATATATATATATAGTGTCAAAATACATATATATGATATTATTTTCACAAATGTATTATTACCCTATGAATTTGATATGCATTATTTTGTAGTTTGGTTCATATTAAAACCTTTTATAGTCTTTTCATAACATTAAAAAATGTTAACTGTCCTTTACATTATAAGTACAGATTGTAGAAGTGGTCCAGGTTTACTAGGAATACAGTTAAGGTGCACGGTTTTCTTATAGCGATGACGTGTTTTTGTATATTACATCAGAATAACACAAACATAAACATTAAAGCCATGCATACTGCAATTATCAATATGTAATGGCATGGAAAATATATCACACAATTTCATAAACATATTTTGGGCTTTTTGCAGATTATGGCAAACACTGAGGGAATTCCCAAAGCCCTCTGCTGGTGGGGCATTTGAAGGCTGATGACACACAGCCCTCTCTCTCCCTCATCCAGCAGTCCGTAGGGTGTTATGACAGTGGGGAAAGCTGGAGGACATGAGGGATGGCAGGCCTGTGCACTGAGCCCACCGCAGCTTACGTCAGCTCCCAATCTCATGCCAACCGCACTCCTGCTGCCACTAATTGTGCCCCATGTGAAGAGGATGTTTATATCTTCTGTTTCAGTGGATGGTGTGCAGAGGATAACAACGGCTTGCGAAACATGTTGTTGGGAGAGTTGCGGTGAGCTTTGCTATTTAACCCCTTCGATGTCGTGACTGCAGATGATAACGACGACATGGTGCAATTCTAGATTACAGATTTTAGATTATGGATATTTAAAACAAGCAAACTGCAGATTCTGTATTCTCAGTGAGTCCTACATTGGATTGTTGGATAAAAAAAAAAGATGTATTCTCATTTTTCACTTTATGTATTTACACAAAAATGCTGCATTTTTGACACATTTTGTCATTTGACATGGCATCCAATGCCATATTCAGGTACACATAGTATTTAACTATACAAGTTTGCAGTTCCATGGCACCTATTCATGCACCAACTGATTTTGTTGATTATAGTGATTGTTTAATTGATATCAAAGGGAAAATATATAATTTGGTCATTATTAAAAGTATGAATTGACAAATAACAGTCAAATTAATGCTGTTAGATGGTTAGCCATGGCGTTTACTAAACCAGATTTAACCAGAATTAGATTCTGTGGCTGTTCACTTTCCATAAAAACTTCAGTAACTGGCCAGGAAGAGGTTAACAGCAAAGCAAAGTGCCAGTGACTCTAAATGTTGACGGGGTAAATCACCAGTTGTGCCTTCAGAATGAATTCTTTTGTGCAGCAAGTGGTCATTTCACTGGTGTTTCACAAGGTCTGCCCATATCGTTATTTTACATGGTTGCCAATGGCATCTGACACATTATTAACCACGGATTGATGCCATCGAAGCGCTGACCTGCCCGTGCCTTACAGCGTGCCTGAGGTATGTAGGGCTACTCGACAGGCTCGAGTGCCGCAGGGTCCAGGGAGACGTGTAGAAAGTGTTCCAGTCAGTCAAGCTCCTCTCTCTCGCTGTCAGCAACATGTTCTCCAGAGAGCCTCGGGTTCCTCCACCCACCAGCTCTAGCTTGGCTGGTCTGTCTGAAAGAGCTCCAGTATTTCTCTACACTCCACCCATTCCGGCTCTAACACCGAGCACAAGCGGCCAACACTGCTTACTAAAACTGGCAAAATGCTACCTGTACTTCCAATATTGACATACCGTTGCAATATATTCAAAAAATCCACTTGGCTTTTTATGAATTATGGAAATTATGAAACTTAGAGGGTTTAAAAACCTTGTAACGGTTGATTACGTGCTCTTGACTATTGCGCATGCGTGCTGAGCTGTAGCTCTCTGTGCAGGACGAAGGAGCTAGTTGTAGCCTAGCCTCCCGTCTGATGCAGCTGCTTCTAAGTTACTCCGGGCAGTAATGGTGAGATCTGTGGTTGTTTCAATAAACAACACTTCTACCCCGTATGAAGTGTGTCCTGGGCGTGTGTCTTTAGAGTGCCCCGGGACCAGTGCTTTTTCCCGGGTCTGGCTCCTGCACCGCACCTTTTCACCCTTACATACTTCAGTGGGAAGGTGCACTTTTGGTTAGCTGGACAGACAAGGGGAAGAAGGCTAGCCATTCACTTGCAACAGCTGGCTTGGGCCATAAAGCAAAAACACAGCATCTCAATGCCTAAAGCCATTTTAGGACACATGATAAACATCACAATGTTTAGTTTGTCTGAGGTTTAGAAGCTGGAATAGACAAAAATCCCAAGTAGCAGTGTCTATATATAGTGCCTAAGCTACATGTTGCCCCAAGTCTGCGATATTTCAAGCTAGTAGTTTTTGCAGAATCAGATTAGATTCCTTTTGCTTTCCTAAATATTTAATCCATCCGTTACTTTCTCAGCCCAATGCCCATGCCTTCTCGACTTTTTACTGACTCCCACACCAAGAATCACGTCCCTCAAAGCTCTAAATACCAGCCAGTGCATCAGGGAGTACTAGTAGCAAGAAGTGAGCATCTGAGCTCAGCAAGGTAACAAAGCCTCTAGCAATAGTGACAACTGAACCACAGGCAGTGGATGGTGTCCTTTGGAGAGAACAGCTGACTCATCGGCAGGTTTGCTTTGGTCTGATGGCTACAGTATCTGCCGGACAGTGCATTTAGTGGACCTGGCACTCGAAGCATGCTCCTGTGCCATCCCTTCACCTTTTCACCCCGTCCATGTCATCCTGTTCAAACCTCTCACCTTTTGTAACCGCTGTTTGAGGCTCTGCATTCACCCATGTGCTCCTCCATAGCAACGTTTCTATTGAAGACCAAGGCTGTGGAATGACTTTCACAGTCCTCTAGGAATGTCAAGGAGTGGAACGCTGGTCACAATTTGTTGTTTTTTTTCCTATACAATCAACATTATGTGAGAAATAAAGGCCTTTCATGTTACATCACGGTAACGGGTACTCCAGAGCAGAGGCCGGTAGTTAACGACGGCAGCTGCGGGTCTGCATAACAAAGCGTGCATCATCTACAGCAGATTCAGTTGCATTGCAATGGCTTTTCTTTCACTCTTTTCCATAAGAGAGATTGATCTTCAACCACTTTAGCGGGGAAATGCCCGTGATTCATGAATACTGCAAGCCATGCTACAAGCTATGACTGTCTCTTTTTATTTGCTAACTATAGAAAGGGGAAGAAAAAGATGGCTTTGCACTGAATCTTTGAAAAACTGGCTTTTGTAGCTTGCTGTGCTTAGTGGCCCTGCTCCAGCAAGAGCCTTTTTCCTTCTGTTCCGACCGAAAACAAACAGCATGTCGTGGATCTGGCTTAAAGAGAACACTGTCATTGCAGTCTCTTTGAAAATAGTTACAATACCCAAAGCTGTAGCATGACCAAATATTTCACAGATGGCATCCCATTACACGCCTCTATAAACGGCACTATGCAATAAACCCTGGCACTTCGCTGATGGCATGGTGTTGAACTGGTATGCCATACTGCCCTATATAAAGTCACACACCATACAGTGGTGCGTTGGATGCACTGACTCTATCAGTCATGGCTGTGTATTAGCGCAATATAGCATACTGCCGTAGTCTTCCCCTCCCTTCCTCGCTGGGGCCTGCCAGCCTGGCCTTATCTCCAGCCACAGAGGTTCTGCTATCTTGCCCCCCTTCGCTGTCGCCAAACCCCGCTGCCATGGCTGTAGACTCCAGCACCCAGAGCGGCACAGGGCTCGGCATTCCTGCAAAGCACAGATACCATTCAGGTAGCGCCCTGGAGGCCTGCCACCAGCAAGGGCCTGTGAAACACACTCGCTCGGGACACCCCGGTGAGGCAGAAAGAGAGAAAGCGAGAGGGAGAGAGAGAGAGAGAGACACAACAAGCAAAAAGCTGATTCCAACCCACCTACCTTTTCAAGCCAACATCACATCAGAGGGCCAATGACATAAAGAGGGTTTCATTCATGTCATGAGATCTATTGCTGCTGATGTCGTGTATAATGTCACTGCCAATTAGTCAGTATCAGGCAATCTACCAGTTAATTTGATGAGTAATCAGAGCTTAAGGCTAACCAAATACTATGGGCTTCCACGAAATTCGGAGTAGCATTCAGAATAGCTTGGCATGATAAGCTCAACAAATAAACATCTATGCACCGGTAATGTAGGTAGACCTAGTTCCAATTTCTACATTTCATAAATGTTTATGCAATCAGATGTGGGCATCAGCCCACAATTCCCATAATGGTGCATCAGCTGCCAGTTCTGTTACATCAGCTAGCGATACCTGCATTAGCTAATATCGCAGTGAGTGATGGGGGACAGAGAAGGCATTTATGCTCTCTTGGACTTCCAGCCATAGATGGGTGTATCATCACTGGGTTTGAGCCTGCCATCTCGATGTTAGGGCCAGCTCTCCAAAGCCTAGTCCTGCAGAGGTACCTTCCTACAGAGCCTAGGTCCAACCACAATTTGACACACCTGCTCCAGGTACTCAACCTCTCCCCAAGTCCCTGACTGGCTACAAGGTGGCAGAGCAGCTTATTGGATACAGGTAGCCCTGTAGTAAAGTAGCTTGCCAGGATTAGATTTAAAGACCACTGGTTTGAATGGTCAAGCTGCCTGGGATTTAATGACCAGAGGGATTTTAGGAACTAAGGGAATTTACAATGTGCATTATTATCACGCAAATGCTGCCAACTCTTCAAAAGGGTAATCGACTTGAGTAATGTCCTTAAGGCATATTTATATATAAATACAATGCCTTATATTTCTTTTCCAAAACTATATTTAGTATAGTACAACATTCACACACAAAACTCAACACCTCTGAAACTTCCACAAAACGACCAGATATGATCGGACCAGGAAACCAAAAATGGCCATAAACAGTGGTAGTAAGATTCTAAGATTTAATCCCTTGTTGATCCCACGGTGGGGAAATTTAGTCTCCGCATTTAACCCATCCGTGAAAGTGAAACACCCACAAACACACTCACTAGTGAACACACACACTAGGGGGCAGTGAGCACACTTACCCGGAGCGGTGGGCAGCCCTATCCACGGCGCCCGAGGAGCAGTTGCTCAAGGGCACCTCAGTCACTACTGTCAGTTCAGGGAATCGTACCGGCAACCCTCCGGTCACAAGGCTGGTTCCCTAACCTCCAGCCCACGACTGCCCCCATAATGTAGTGACTATCAATCCCAGCTTTATAGCTACTGTCCTCTATATGTTTTGTAAATGCTTTGCAGTTCCATAGTAATCGTCTTGCTTGCCGTACATTATGCTCTGCCATGAGCAGGAGCTGTTCCAACGCCATTTGTTTCAACTGCAACCACACTATGCATTTGTTTTGTCTGTGAATCAGACACCTAATGCAAACAGGCCTTTAGCACCCTGCTCTGTTAGACTCCGTCCAACTGGCCACATTTTGTTGGTCCAACCTTAAAATATACTTCAATAAGTTACAAGTAAATGAATTAGGTTTGTTCCACCTAAAAGAGACTCAGGACGAACTATTCTTTCACTCAAAGTATTTTTTTTTAGTTTAGTAAAACTTAAATTCAGTTGCTTACATGTTTTAAAATATACCGTGCAAATCCATCTCTTTCCACAAACTCCAGATTACAAGCACTAGTAATCTGCATGTGCACGAGTGGAAAACCCCAGAGTTCACTACATCTGAGTGAAAACTGTATTTATTAATGTGACTGATTGGATTTTCTTGGTCATGGTGTTGTGAGGTGAGCAGGACACCTCCGGCTTGGAATCGATTTCCCAGTTTTCTGGATTCTTAGGCGCCAATCAGCGACTGCTGACTGTGTCTAATATGACCTTAATGAAAGTGTACAGTGTTAATTGGGAGCACAAACCCAGTCCTGTCCAATCGATACGTACTGAAGGGGCTGAGTTTTCCTTCTGCACATATCTTTGTGACATGTTCTGTAAAGATTCCTTCGGACCCCCCCACTCTCTCTCCTTCTGTGTCCCTCTCTCACTCTCTCTCTTTTATCCTTGCCTTTCATTGACTGCCAATAGACTTGTTTTCTCTTGGCTCTCTCTTTCTTCTCATGGATTTGTATGTTTCTTTTCTCAAGCTAGACCCAGATGCATGACTCAAAGCCTGGGTATAATTACGCTCATATATTGAGGAACACCCGTTTTAGTTACACCAGCACAGTATGTTTCTATTCGTCACAGGGCCTGCTTCCCATTGGTGTCGTGAAGGATCTACCCCTGCGCATGACCTTATTGAGTGCATTTAAAGGGCCTGTGTCCATCAAGGCTCTCAAGCTTCACATTTACGCTGTCGTTCTGCCACTGACTCATCTACCGTACTAATCTACAGCAGTGTTAGGATCTCTCAGCTGTAGCTTTGGCTATCGAGTGGTTCTGAGCAGAGATGACAGCTAGCTGTTACCGTTGCTTAAGAAGCCATCCCACTTTTAGTCCTCACCAAATAAAAAAAAAAAACCTGCTCCCCTGTCAACTCACAGACTTGACAGAGGCACTGGAGAGGCATTCTTGCTTTAATTAAACCAGCTCGAAATTAGTCACAGTCCATCAGGAAACAAGAAGCTCCTGGAGCGGCGAGGCTTTCCGGAACGCTCGCAGTCTACAGCCCTCTGTGTTTCAAAACTTCAGACGGATTCAAGGTTAGGATTTCTGCCGACGACTATTTTCTCGGCTTTTGTGAGCCCCAAATTAGCTTCTGTCTCTTTGTGCGTGTGGAAAAAAAAAGAATTTCGAGGTAATAAGATTTATGAATTGTGTGTCCTCTTGATCTCCCCCCGCAACCGCCCGACCCTCCCCATGTCTCATTCAGAAGGAGTGCATTCGGAAGCCAGTGTGGATGGTAATTATAAGATACGTTATTACAAACCTTTTCACTCCCCCACCGTTCGCGCCCTGGTTAACTGCTTTTGATAACAAATGAATTAATGAAGCTTTAAAGGACAGCAAGAGTGGATCAGCAAGACCGGGAGGGACAGCGAGAGAGATAGCGAGAGTGACGGAGAGTGGAGGGAGCGAGAGAGGACGAGAGAGAGAGAAAGAAGGTGGCAGATTACGACTTAATGGCTACAGAATAATGGTAATTTTGCCATTCTCTCCCCACAGCCGGACTGCACTAATGGCTTCATTAACACTTACACTCTCTGGCGGGCAATAGAGGACAATGTCACATCCATCTTTGTCACATCACAAAGAAACTGGTTAAACACAACTGGCCTACCAGGCTGGGTCGCTAGGAGTCGGGTATGGGGAGGAGGGGGGGTGCCGAGAAATGAGCAAAGGGAAATCAATAGCGAGAAATATCAATCCTAGCGAAGGCGTAAACATGCAGAGGCTTGGAAGTCAAGCAGGTCCCTGTAAATAGAGAAAGTGGCGGATTGATCTCTAACAGGTATGTTGCTCACACTTAGGGTAATAACTCAATGCCTTGGCGGAGGAGGCACGGCATGCTGAAGGGAAAGAAAAAAAACGGCAACGGGGCATAAATCACTCGCGCCGACAGCGATGGAGGCCGCAATGGATGATGTTCGCCTCAACCATCTAGATCATTCTACTGTTGACTTCCGCTGGCTCCCTACGTGCGTCGGTTTGCGGTGCCACTCAGCGTGAAATCCCTGCGCCGGCTCTGGAACTAAAAGGTTTGATTTTCCATGGGAAGGGGTGTGGGGAGGGGGGTAGCCTGCTAGGTACACAGAACCTGAAAGAAAGCCGGAGGGAATTCATTCGGTGCGACTAAAAAGGAGAGTGCGTGTTAATGTGCTACTAATGCGGCCTCCTCTGCTTTTAAAACAATTCAATTGAGTAAAGTAGCAGTGAATAGAGCACTGCTAGCTTTAATAACTCTTTGTGTGAATGCTGATCATTCGTTTATCTCCCTCTGCTCAGTCGTTCTTCATTCAGTCTCACATATAATCGTCCATTGTCATTCTGGAGATTTAAGCATTTCTTTAAAGAATGAAAGTGCCGAACTGAGAAGAATTCCCAGCCATTAGTCCTTAGAAGTCACAGTTATCACTGGTGATAACAAAAAGCTGTGTAATTTAATATTTCCCATTGAAACAGTCAAGATAAAAAGAGCAGATTCATGTTATTAGGGTATTTGATCATAATTTGTATTAATTATGCTTGTTCTGTTTAAAGACCAACCATGACGAAGGCACTGTATTCATCTGTGATTTCTTGCTATTAAAACAAATAGGAAAAATTCAAGTGCAGATAGAAACCTGACACAGAAGGTACATCGAATGTACATGCAGTGAACAGCTTAACTGCATAATAAGCATCTCCTTAGACATAATGTGCAGCAAAATGGTAATAACTGTAATAAATATTCCAGAAAAGGTATTTAAAGGGGACCTATTATGCTTTTCCAGCATTTTACCTTATTAGGTTATAAAGATTGCCCATGTAAACAGTCAGTAGAGATATAATGCCAGAGGGAGAAACTTTCTCCCACATAAACCACTTTTCTCAACAGCCTGAAAACTATTGGAACTCCAGCCCTTTCCCCTGTTACAAGATGACATCATCTCGTAACACAATCTATACTGCACACATACCAGCAAGCTAGGCACACCCTCACACGACACACAGAGAGTTCTGAAACGTCCTGCTCCAGCCTAGCTTGCAAAGGTGGATCTACCAGCTTGTTCTACTGGGATTTCAGGATCTAAATCAAACTGATATAGCAGAATAGTAGCAGGATGTCGCTTTGGTAGTTGACCAATCAGAAGAGAGTGGGAGAGCACACTGGGTTTACTGGGAGGTGGGGTTTAGAGACACAGGAGCTCTAACAAGAGTGTTTTAGAGAGAGGGGGAATACAGACGTACAGTATGAGGAAAGTGTAAACTTTAAAGTTGTTCTAGTAGACCATTCAGTATAAAATTATGAATATGGCAAATGAGGACAATAGGCCACCTTTTTATGGACATACCACATGTGACATGCTGTGTTGATAGGAACCAGGCATCTAAAAGTATCCCTTGCATACAATTATTATACTGTATAGTTAAGAACCCACCTCCTGCAGCCTGAGACAGTGCTTTAAATAGCTTTGAGATAAAGTTCTGGCCCAAAAAAAAAAAAAAAAATATATATATATATATGTATTAATTCTTTCAGGGCTGTATGGAATGTATTTGTGCTGCTGACTTCATGACCCCTGGATCGCATCACTGCCACTGTAAAGAAATCAGAGTCGGCTGCATCAGACAACTCCAAATGAACCCCGTTTATTTCTCATCCAAGGAATTATGCCGAAGTGCTAAAAAAAAAGTATGTGGAATACTCCTTTACCGGAACAGTTGGAGAAAAGTACACGAACTTTCCACTTTTAATTGAGACGCGTGCTGATTGAAGCACAATGCCTGAAGATTCAGGTGACGGCTGATGTAAAGGCGGCAGCTCAATTAAAACCCTGCCACGTCGCGGTACGCCTCACACCTCAGAGGAGAGAAGACAAAAGCATATGAAAGCTCGTGAGAATTGGAAAGCAGCGGAGAGGGTCGGCATCACCTGTTCTGAATGAACTACGCGTGTCAGTCAGAGCCGGCTGTCGAGCTGCGAGGCAAAAGCCGCCATTATCATTACGCTACTGTAATCCGTATCTCGGCACAGCGTGACAATAGGGCTGTCAGAAAGACTTCCTCTGCGAAACGCATCAGCCAGGTTCACTGCTGTTTATTTATGCATGAATATGAATCACCACACAATGGCAGCTTCTGACGCGTTCTTCTGGCTGAGCGTGGAACGCGTGGCACTGGCTGCCACTCACTGTGCCAACATAAAGGAACACCGTGTTTGAAGCCACAGATGGAATAATAGACACTTCTATAAATATCTCTCATATAGGATGTGCTATTTCGCAGCAGACGGCTGAAGCGCACGCGCACACACCCAGCAGCAGACCTATTCGGCCGTGTTCATGGCAGCAGCTGAATTGAACTGAAAGATTGGAAAGTGCCCTATTAGCAGAAAATGACAGACAAAGAGGCTTTGATCTACTGCAGCAGACGGGAAGCTTATGGATGCATCCCATGTCTGTGGATTCGAGGATTATATGGTCGCTGTCCACAGAAAAACATGCATCTCTTCTTCGGTGGATTTTTACTTTTATGCATTATTTGAAGACAGTAGCTGCTGCGTACATTGTGTGAGAATTTCATGATGACTGGACCAACAGAAATGGCTCAAAAGTCTGGTTCCATTGACTTACATTCAAATTAAATTAGGTTGTTGCCCTCTCCTGTAAAGCCACCATATTGGACACACTTGTTTTTCTCTGGATAGTCACAACATGCTTTTGGTACACAGGATGACTGATTAGCTACGTTCAAAGCTCTGGATGCTCCCATCGACGTTCCGCACCAACTACAAGTGATAAAATTCCTAAAGACATATTTGGAAGTACGCCATCAAACTGATGTTTAGTGCTGGAAATGTTCTTGGGAGCACATCACATGACCCTGCTACATAACACTGACATACCCATGCTTTAAGGATGCCTGACAGATTCGGCTCAGTAATATGACAGCCTCATGTAACCAGTCCTGTTCATTCCCAAGATGGACGCCATAATGTTTGATGTCATCATGGCTGTCAAAGTCGTCATCATACATTATGGCGTCTGTTGACGCTGTTATAGTACTGAACAGAATCTGTCATGACAGCTCATAACGGGACATGACACCTGTCATAACATGTTTATGGCATGGTAATGTGTATGTTACGTAACAGGGCAAAGCAAAGCGTTACTAAATGTTTTACATAATTATATTTCCTACCACAAATTGTTGACACGTAAGTTGTTATTGATTAATACTGAGTTTTTTGACATGTCTAATGACTCTAATGTTGTGTATGTCATGCATGTTGTGTATGTTTGTGTACCTCCCTGATCCACTCTGACCCATTTTGTATTTTATTACTTTACTATACTGTTTTAGATTTTTGATTAGATTAGAGATAAGGTTTCTCTGCCTTACAGAGCTGTTTGAGCACGCTAGCCTTTTCGGTATCATGTAAGAGGCATGAGAGGGACTACACTTACATTTAAACACAGTAATCAAAGGAACGTTTCATGTATAGACAAATAATGTAAAGCTAAACAGATATTAATACGTTTTGTCGACATTTATAAAATATAACTGGGGTTATATGTCTTGGAATGTTCAGAAGCTTTTCTACAATGACAAAAGTATGCAGTAATTTTAGATTCATTATATTTCATATGTAACCTTTTTAATTAACGTGTCATAAAACAAAGCAGGAGATATTTGATTTATTAATTGGATGGAAAGCACAAACCCGTCCATCATTTTTGACACATGTCCATCACGACATTACATCAAAATAAGTGGGAAAAGCTGGAGGTTCAGATTAAATAGAAATATAGAAAGTGAGATGGATCAAATTTGTATTTTTCATTCTTTATCATTTGCATAAGTGACTCGGGGTCATATGGCATGTTTTGTTGATTTGCTACAGAGAGCACATTTTATTTACAGCAACTAATAAAATATATGAAATATGGCTAGGCTTGCCTGAATACCATTTGTGAGATTTGGAGCTTTGGGAGCAATCAGCAGCGAATATTTGCAGGTTCATTCCGGGTGGTGGGCGTCTGGCTCATGTTGAAAGCATTGGCTCTCATTGGCTGTAAAATCGGAAAATCCAGACTAGCTACCTCCTCTTCTCGGTGCTCAAAGTACAGCTTTGCTCTATTAACCAGGCCTGCTAGCCTGTCTTAGCTACAGGCTGGGGTAATAACACGGTGCATACACGGGTGACCCAGGGCCCTGGTAAGGATCCCAAAATCCTACCCAACGACCGAATATCCGGGTAGTCTGTGCAGATTTTCTGTTTTATTTTTTATATTTAACTCAGCAAAAAAATCAAAAAGCCACATTGAACAGTGTTCTCTGTGGCCTTTAACTTTCAGGGGTGTCCAAACCTATACATAATGCATACAGTGGTCTTATAATCCCTAAAGCACTTTGTAGAAGCAGCAGTGCAGGCTGAATCTAATTCCTGATGTTACTAACCAAATAAATAACATGTGCAATTATATAATTACCTGTGAAACACAGTAGCGTCTCTAGGCTCCAAGGGTTAAGCGCTTTATCCCACATCAATAAGCAAGAATGGCCCGCATCCTGCACCATCATCTCAAATGTCAACTAGTGTTTTCCGGCCTCGGATAAGAAGCGGTGCTCTCCCTGTCGTTCTACCACTCCTTTTGTTGCTTGCGGTACTTCAACCCTGTGGATTCCATGCAGAAAGACAGCCCTCTGTTTAAGCCCTTCCAACTGCAGCTCTGTTTCTTATCTCGGCGCCTTTGACGTGGGGTTTGGGCTGATCTTTATCCAGCGATATGAGCCAAAAGGACTGTCTTCTGCTGACAGGGAGAGCGGCGGCATTCACACTTTTCCCAAATCTATTGGGATTCTCTATGACGGAGACCCCGTCACAGTGTTCGCACAAAGTTTGATCGCCGGGATACCCGTCTAATCCCAAAACTGAACCGAGAAAAAAGAGGAATTGTCAACGGAGAATCATAACGTTTGTGATTGAGCCTCTTGCTGGCTGCTTTTCTTCTCCTGAGCTTCATGGCTGTCCATTTCGCTTACTCACTATAGGAACAGAGGGTGAATCCACTTGCCAGGCTCTCCTTTGGGCAATCCCTGGAGATGGTTTAAACCAGGGGGTCTCAACCTTTCCCACCCACAGGCCCACCTGATAATTAATGCAAAGCAAAGCGGCCCACCAGAAACCTAAAACCAACTTTTAAAAATGACAGTTTCTCTTAGAAATGTAGCTACATTTGGGTACATATATTTTATATATTAATATATTTGTATTAATATACTTAATATCACACTAATATGGTTATATATGATGTTTTTGGCCTACTACAAGCTACTGGCTCACAGGCCCACTAGAGGGTGCTTAATGGGGGGCCCTGGCCCACAGGTTGAGAAACCCTGGTTGGTAAATGATATATAACAGTATACAACTCTATGATGATGAAGATGTTTGAAATTTGAACCGTTCTGATAAGCGTACATGATAAAAATCTTTTGGTGCAAGTTAACAGCTGTACTGCTGGTGATAAGTGCTGGGAATGGTGTGCTTGTATACAGCACTTTGATTGGATGCATGGCTTCTGAGACGCAATAGATTTTTCCCATTAAGAATGAATGGGACGGAAAAGTGCACACCTCCTACCCACTATCTACTGTACTGCTGCTCAACCCAGAGACACTGTTTCTGATATCTCAGGGCAGACCCTCAAGCACAAGCTCAGTGTTGGTCTTTTTTTCCATCCCTCTTTCCCCCTCCTTATAGAGGCCCATTCATTTCTGCCCCCATTGAAACTCTATTGTGTCCTTCAACATATAGCCACATACTGACCCACACTCCTCTATGTGTCATTTATTCATCCCTTGTTGCTCCTACAGCAACCATAGCCTAGCAGAGAGTGGGAACACTTAAGCTGCATAACCACTTAAGTTGCATAACCATTGCGCTTTTCTAGTTTAAGTTAGTTGATCTGTTGGTGTTATGACGAAAGAGGTTTAATAAAACACTTGTGGTGAGACTTGAGCTTTTGATATATCAGTATTCTTCAATAAGCCCAGGATAATACTGAGTTTGTGATCATTTTGGTCACTCAATATCATATTCTACTATCCCCATCTGAATTTCATTACTCTAAACTCTCTCTGTGTGTGTATGGAGGGTTGGCTCAAACATGTAATCCTAGGATTCACTCAAAGAACAGGGCATTACAGAATAAAGCTTCTCCAACCATGCACACTTATTCTGGAGGTGCATAAAAGAGAGGGTGCTGATGCTTGCACAGGAATCTGTGCTTCTACATGAATAAAGCCTAAAAAGACGGTGAATATTTATTCAGATAGTAAGCAACAAAGTCATATATGAATTTGTATTCAGATATTTTCCCAGTTGAGATTAGAGAATTATGACTGAGAAAATAACACGACCATGGTCTGGGCCTGTCATGATACTGCTGTTCATGACTGACTGTCAAACAAATCATTAGTAATTAAAAGCAGATTAGAATTAGAATTGGCTGTATAATGTTTGGCACTACTATTATTGGGCATCTCATTAATATCCTGATCATACAGCACTAATAACAAATACAACTAATGTTTACTATGGCCAATATTTACTATCTGTGCCAGAATCACATTACCAGATCAGTTGACTACGTTGTCGTTTGCCAAAATCGAAAACAGGCTAAAAAGCAGGAATGCTGACGCTTCTAAGTGCAGCTACACTGTTGAAGCACATGACCAATAACTGTACAGGTTAAATAGGACTATTGGCTTAAGTTGAAACTTATT